>JAPSES010000144.1:20984344-20995143 GCA_029822895.1 Maxillicosta whitleyi
GAGCGTTCAGTTTCATTTGCACTTGTGCGGGCGGCGGTCCGCACCGCTCCTTACCCCCATAGTATTAGAAGGAGGACATAAAGCGGCCCCGCCCTGGGGAGTTTGCACTAACTCATACAGTGGTCTTTGAACACATCCTACGTCTGGGTACGCGTCCGCCAGTGCCCGGAAAATGGACAGAACAGTGTACGCAGAGGACGGACAGAATGACGCATTCTCATTACTTTTATCAGTTTTCTCAGACAGTTTTCTCTGTGACCTGCGATTTACAAAAATCAGACACGGAAGTAGGCAATAAATAGCGAAACATTAAACCACATTATGACAGAACAAAACTACACCATAGATGGAACATAGATTCAGTCTGTGGTGGCGGATGTAAAAATCTAGACAAGAAAATACGCAACGAGCGAGTTTTCGGCAACTCTGAGCAGACGACAGGAAGTAACGGAGTAACAAGTCAAGCTGAGACGAGCTGGTCCCATGTAAGTGGAAAAGAACCACAGGAATACTGAGTAGAACCGATACCATGGAGCGGAAAAGCACCAAAAAACTGCTTTTCATACAGATAAGTATGTGGTGCCCTCATCTGTTGTTCCTTGTGCAGCTATCTAACAAATATTTATCTAATCTCTCAGAAAGAGATTAATAAAATATATTTGTAAAAGTAATCAAATGATTTTAAAATGAGAATTATTTTCCAGTTATACTTTTAACTCGGATCACTTACACGTTAACTTCGCTAAAGATAAAGTTTCGTTATATTCAGTTTGGCTGCATTCCAAAAAAAAAATGGAAATGAGTGTATTCACAGTCCTTTAGAGAGGTTTGATGAGTCTGATGTAATGGCTATTAGTCTGAAATGGTCTTTGTCAAGTGAAGGACTGTAGGCTGTGTGATAGTGGGTCTCAGCAGTAATCCCCAGTGGGAGTGACATCCAGAGGAATAGCTACAGAAAGCTGGAAGCCCCTGTGACCTCGGCTGACACCTTCTGTTGACCTTGGTTTGACTTCGGAGTGAAGTCGCTGAGCTTTCTGACAGAAGCCCGGTTCCATAACACACAGTCTCTCATCCTTTTCTCCCGCTTTCATCTCACTCTGCTTTCCCCATTAAATAGCCTCCCCCCTTCATATTTACAGAGGCTTACAAACCAGGCCAGGGCACATGGCTGCTGCTCCTCGGATACCCAATCTGTCTGCCACTTATCTGAGGGATTACTGTGTTGAGGGCCAGCTACCGCAGATTAGAGACAAAGGCCAAATTAAAACAGGGCCTATCAACAAACACCGGGACAAGATGACAGGGAGGGGATCCCATTACACTGATAACCCACAGATCCCCCGCGTGCTGCAGGAGACACTGGAACAAACACAGGTAAACAGACAAACGCTCACACACCACAGCACACACAAACAGAGACGCTTGCATCTGATTACCAACAACACTCGTCAGTCCAGACCGGTTTGTTGTTATCCTTTAACGCAGTGTTCGTTACTGTTAAAGTGGCAGAGGATGTAACGTTAATGATGCAAAAAAATCTGACATTATGTGCAATAACAATACAATACTTATTCAATATTTACCAAAAAAATCAATGCACTATTTTAATACAGACTTGGTTCATAGGCGTAAATACTCTTATACTGTTTTTATAGGCAATGAATACTTTTTATATTGTTAATAAATAAACATTGTTACACAGGTATACAAACTCTTTTCATGGGTAATGCATATTGTTAATATCATTTACAGATTTACATACCGTCACATACTGTTAATACTGTGAATTAGCATCCATTCATATTTTGTCCATTTTTACCTTTCATTCTACTTATTATGTCACTAAAATTGTAAAAAAAAAAAAAAAAAGTACATTCTGTTTTATCTTACTTTCAGTTTTTGTCATTTATATTCATTCTATTCTTACTTCTGTAGTACTGGTGTTTTGTTAATATAGTGACAAGAGTAGCACTCCTAATTTAATTGTGCCCACAGTGACAATGAAAGCTATTCTATGCTAATATCTGATTAGCATCCAGCCAGTTACGACCTGGTGTAGGCCATTTTTACAAGTGTTTACAAGATTGAATGATTTAAGTGAGCAGCACAATAGTCTCGCAGAATATTTTGTAGTTTCCCTCCTGTGTGATGTTTGTCGTCTTTACTTCCTGTTCCCTGCCTTTCCCACCGGTGTTGATTGCCGGTCTCCTCCCTAATGTTTTGCACCTGTGTCTCATTGTCTGTTCCTGCTCCAGTATATAAGTCCTGTGTTCTTTGTGAGTTTGTCACGTCAGTTTGTGTTTTCCTAGTCTGTGTCTTAGCCTGTCTTGTACCTCTGCCTGTGTGACCCCATTCTGGATCTGCCTGCCCCTGTTGGTACCTCTGCCTCGTTGGACTGCTCTCCTGGTTTTGGACTTTCGCTCTGTCTCTGCTCCGTCCCCTGCCTGTACTTTTCCCTCCTTTTAGGATTCTTGGATTTTGACCTTTTTCTGTTTTTGACATGACCCAGACTTTTCCCTGTTTGTTCCCTCTTTGTGGATAACCTTCCCCGGTACCCGGACCCTGGACTGTGCCTTGACCTCGAGCCTGGATTCTTCCCAGAGAATATTACTTCCTTGTGTTATTCTCAATAAACTGTTCTCATTTTATATCCGTTGTTTCCTTCCTGTCTCTGCATTTGGGTTCACGTCCATGAACCAGTCGTGACAACAACTTGTGGCTTATATTAATATTATATTTTAGGAACATTACAATTAATTTGTACCTTGTGTGAAATTAATTTGTATGTATGCTACACACATTGGCCGTCCTTTGATTCTGATATCATTTGGGTTTTCGTCATTTCAGACCAGTTTTATTCTTGTTATATTTGGGAAACCCAGTAGGGCCATTGTAATCTTAACAACGTTTAATTTCATTTAAGAGTTGCATCTGTTATTCCTGCATTGGTACTGTGGAGTTATGTGTCGGACTAGGGTTCCACAGCCACAGAACACACACACACAAAACCCAGACACAAAGAGAAATTATTCATTGACAATCAGTTCTTGCTAAATTGGCATAAAAAGAATTCGTCACCAGTGAAATATGTCCCACTCTGACCCCAGTTGGCCTGTGCATATAATATTGTGGTGCATGGAGGTGGAGCTGCATAAGGTGCAACAGCCCAGGTGAGGCGGAGGGTGCGGCGTTCAGTGACTCACATCACTTGTCTTGTAGTTCTTCAACAGCTGTGCCAATCACTGAAAAGCCTCACACAAACAGCTCAGCAAATGGAAAGACATTTGTCCTGGAAAATACCATCCTGTGCACAGCGAAGTGCAACCTGAACACACGTCACAGATCTACGGTGTCTATGAGCAGGGGCAGATTGTGTTTATTATTAATGACAATGACGTCAGACATCCTGAGACAGTTTATCAGCCTGATATAAACTAATTTATTTACAGTTTTCTCTATTAACTCTTCCACTCTGATGTGGAATCAAAGAAGGTTTGTATTTAAAGTTATTTTAAATGATTTTGATGCCATTGCTGTCCACTGGATTCAGACATTTCCTGTGCAAAGGCAGATTTACCTACGAGCGGGGGTACACACCACTTATCCATTTATGTAAAGAGTCTGTATGTTGAAGGGAATTCAATATAAACTAGGCTAAAGTCTAAGCATGAAGCAGCAACAGTCTGTTCAGGCAGAATTTGGGTCTGCATAAAAAAACAAACGGGCAGCCCCAGAAGGTATGAAATGTATTATTACACTGTCTGAAAGGGATGGACTGAATAGTAAACGTTTCAGATGCCACAGAACGCAGCCAGTGATTGTGTGACTCGCACAAAGTTGTCAAACAGTAGTTTTCCTTCTATTGTATCCTGATATTTCAACCTTCTAACTATTTGTAACAATGGATTTCAATCTATAACTGAGACCAACCTTACTAAAGTCAACTCTTTGGTTTGGTTCCAAAAGAGTCATTTTATCTGATTTGATAAGTTCTACACTATACATTTTTAAATATAGTATATTGTATGTACATGTGTATGTCTAACTTTAAACAAATCCACTCTATGTTACGATGTTTAATTTTATTGTGTGTCAACATTTTTGTATTGCATAATTTTTATACTTATTTTTGTTACTGATAAAATTGATGGATGACACATCAGAAATGAATTTACATTAAATTTGAATCCGTTTCCTACCCGTTTGTTGTCTTTGCTAAATGCCATGGTGCCTTAAATGGTTGATGTGAAGTCTCGAAAATAAGCCTCATGCTGTTAATGACATGTGATTAGAGCTGGGTTAATACTTAGATAATTATAATTAATCGTAACTTACTCTCAACACACAAAACTGACGACCAGAACATTGTACGTCGGCCTCAGTTCATTTCCATCTCAGGTCTCTCTCCTCTGCTTTCTGAGATTTTTCCTTTTTCTTCTTTTTTTCATAACTGCTAACAACAACTATATTGACAACAGTGTTCAAGGACTGTTCATTTGTCTGCAAAAGTTAGTGTCTCAGGAATGTTGTGTCTGGAATTGAACCCCAGAGCCTTGAATTAACAACCTCAGGAAACAAAACAAAACAAACAGCTGAAACTTTGATGGAATTCAGCATTTGAGTACACACTTTTAAGACTCCAGACGATGGCAAAAGTATGTTAACAAGATACCGAAACAGGCACGGCTACATCAGGACATTAGCAAGTGTTCACAAGGGCAGCAAGGAAAATTATGGGGAAAAAAAACTCCTTTAAAATGACAAGATCAGCGATGATGACAGATAGAAGGGAAACTAAAAATAGCTTAAAGTGAGATAATAGATAATATAGTGTCAAATAAGCAAATGACAGTAATTTATAACACAGAGCTTCTTAAAAATGAAATAAATTGTCTTTGCAGGTTTTTTTTTTTCCATCAGTGCACTGTAATGACTGTCATAGCTTTGACTCAGGCTCTAATGGAAAAGCCACAATCCAGGAACTAACTGGGAAGTGAGTGACAAGAAAGTATGAGCTCACCGTGGCCCCGACACTGCCCTCAGCGCTGCCAGCAGACAGCCGCCAACCTCCAACTCTCCTCTCAGCCAATTGCGAGCTACCTCATTACTGCCACAGCCCCATTGTGTTAATTGAAGCCACGCTAACTACACTGCTCCTCCCGCTCTATAAAAGCAGAAGACTCGTCACCCTCTCTGGCCGATTCTCCCTCCAGCTACACAGGTAATTGAATTGTGGCAGGTCTCTCAGTAAGCTGGCTTGTTTTAATAACTTCACAAGATTATGTTTAATAAGTGTGCCTTTAACGCTCTTTTCGTCAGGCCGGAGAGGATGAGGAAGGTCAAATGTGATAATAGAAATGAGGAAAAGGGCCATTTTGCTGGCCCCGCTCTAGGGACGGATGTAATCACCTTGTCTGTACAGTGTGAAGTTCAACTGTGGGCCACGATGGCGGAGACTGTAGAGTTAAAGTAGATCAAACTGAATACTGAGATGGTATTACAGCCAGACATGTAAGCTTGGGCCAATTTCACAAGGTTTCTATACCAACGGTATGAACCTTTTTCCCACAGCAACAAGTCGGATAGCGTTGTATTTTTACCTTGTTGAGGTAGAACGCAGTGGCTCGTCATGTTTAGATGTGTGTTTAAAGCCTTGTAATTGTACATTGTGGTCCACTAGAAGTCCTGCAGGCCCAAATAAATGGAATACAGTCACTTTTAATAGTATGTGTAGTACATGTGCTCTACAAGTCAAATTGTCTATCATGACAAAAAAAAAAATCAATAGGGGAGCGATGGACTAAATTAGATCAGTAGTTTAACTACATTCGCTACAAGTTCAACTACATTAATATTAATGAAAGTAGGAGTTAACAACTGAAACTCATTCTTGCAGCCATTACCCACAACCACAGGTGAGGGAAGGAATAGTCCAGTCAACCTTTAGAGATAGATCAACGGTTCAAAGTAGAGCTGCTGATTGTCCTTATATACAGGAGCTTTGGATGGATGGATGGATGGTTTTAAGCTTTGTCTTTGCAAATGACCCTTTTTATTGTTTCTCTGGTGAAGTCCCAGAACTGAACTGTTAATCATATAATAACTTTAGGATCATATGTATTCATTCAAAACCAAATAAGCACAAACAAGTCAAAGACTACAATATATTAAATAATAGCAGAGTGATGCAGTTGCTGCATTGCGCTATATTAGCAGGTTTTGTTTTTTTCTCCAAACAGTTCTGCATAAGTTTTAGTAGGGGGAAAAAGTAATAACTTACCAGTAATCAGAGTGTGTAAATAAACAGAGCTTTTTCCTGTTTTTATCATGTAAATGTTGCTAACAGACACTTTTGGCTGATTTGAAGTGTTTGTTTGCAATACAAATTCAAAGCTGGAGACTCATGTTAAGAACCTTTGCTCGCTTCTAAAGCAGCATAGCATAGAATGTGTTTCTGCACAATCCAAGCCCAATCCCAAATCAGTCAGTGTGGATTGACAGCGTGGTCACTCCTAGAATCTGACGAGGACTGTCATTTCCCTCTGAGCTCTGATGAGCACTCATCCCCAGTGAAGCATCATTAGAATATGAAAGAAAAAATAAGGGGTCAAAAGTTTCCGGCATGGCTTTCATACAAAGTTTTCTTGATTGGAACATTTTGTGACTGTCACTTCCTCCCCTCTTCCACCTCCCCCCTGCTCCCCTGTCTCTGCTGACGATTTGAAGGGTTTGGTGATTGTTTAGCGGTGTCCAAGGCGATCCCGTCGCCTGCTCCACCGCCGTCTCAGTGGATGGGATGCAGCCAAATCAATCCTGAACTGTCAGAGGCAGAGCGGTACAGGTGTGTGAAAGTGGGAGGATGGGGGAGGGCTTGAATTTACATTTATATATGAATGTAGATGCCTGCAGCGATGCTCCCATCGACATGTTAAGACGTTGACACACTAATCACTGGTCTAGGGGATGCCACCTGTCCAGTGAGGTGACAGGAAGAGGCGCCCAGGACAGACACACACACACACACACACACACACACACACACACACACACACACAATACTAGACACAGAGTACCATGTTCGTCCTACAGATAACTACCTGTGCTGGCCGTCACTCCTCTGACAACACACAATATTATGCAAATACTTGTCTGTGTGACAGTGCCTCTGCCCGCATGGCCCTGCTGACTGCTGATCAGCTTGCTTACATTCCCTACACATCTCTCTGTACACCTTTTTCCCCCCCCAACATCTGGCTCCCCCTTTGCAAATGTGTTACCGTCTTCCCATTACATTGAACCTAAACTGTCTACACTGTGTTTCTTTTCCTGAGGATAGTTCAGTTGCAGAAGGTTGACATAAATGGCAGGATAGACTCAAGCTATGGTCACACCAATATATTGTTGAGTCTGTTGACACTTGTTTTAAAAAAAAATTGTGTATCACAAGAAGATAAATCACCACCAAGTTCTGACCCTGGTTTGTAAAATGAACACAACTGCTATGGTCAACAACACTTTTCAGAACACGTTCCTCAGACTATGTGCACTTTCAGGCTGCTGGACAGAATTACATATTCAAAGCAATGAGTAGTTCCTGTTTTTTTGTTGTGCTATTAATCTGATTCAATCATCCAAAGGACCATATAACATCATTTCACAGTATGTACGACAGAAAAAACACGACCAACCACAAACACAAGTAACTTAAAGTGCCAAACATACTCCAGTAGACCAAATATCATCAAATTAAACAAGCTTTTTTTTCCCCAAAAAATAAATATTACTACTGATGTTGAAACCAATCATTATTCAGTAATACTCTACAAATAATAAAAGCAAAGATAGATTTGTACCCTTTTAAACAAATGCTGTAGAAATATTGCGTGCATGTTGTGTTCCTGAATTGCTTTGTGATGGTAGTCGATCAGATCTAAACTCTACAGACCTGCTGGTCAGCTGGGGTTGACGATGGGTTGGCTGGGATTGATGATGGGCTGGCTGGGGTTGATGATGAATGAACTGCTGGTGGTTGGTTGTTCGTCATCTGGTTCTTCCCCTTGGCCCTCTGTTCGTTCTTTGACATATTTCAGCAGTGACCCTGCATATTTTTTTTTTTTAGAAATACAAAGAAAGGGATTTACTATAGGAAGAGACTGAAACACAATCATACCCTTTGTTTTTACCAACCTGGGAGAAAAATACAAGGAACAAGGAAGGTTGTTAACGAATCGACAAGACAGCATCACAGGGATCTCCTTTGCAGAATTTGATTTCTTGGTTGCGGATTTAGAGTTTTGACCCCATGATTTTGTGGTTTGGTTCTCAGGTTTAGTTTTTTGGTTCTCAATATCTCAGGCATCAATTTGACACCAAATACAAGTGGCTGAAGGGACAGAAAGCACAGTCAACAACCTGGAGGGGGCGGGGCCTGAAGTGGTTCATGTGCATTTAAAGGGGCAGCGCTCCAAATCACTGTTCTGGTTTTATTAGTCAGTAGTGACGGGATAGCTTAGTGGTTTACACTGCTGACTGTGGTGAAGAAGGTTGACAGTTCCAATCCCAGGTGGCCTGTTGGTCTAGGCTTTTACGCTATACATGCCTATACCTTGTAAGTCGCTTTGGATAAAAGCATCAGCCAAATGTAATGTAATTAGTCACCTGTGGAGTTGAATTAATGAACAATTCAGACCCAAGCAGAGCATTTAGAGTTTATTGGCGCTGTTCCACTCCATGGTATCGGTTCTACTCAGTATTCCTGTGGTTCTTTTCCACTTACATGGGACCAGCTCGTCTCAGCTCGACTCGTTACTCCGACACGGCACCGTTACTTCCATGTCGTCTGCTCAGAGTTGCCGAAAACTCGCTCATTGCGTATTTTGTTTTGTTTGTTTTTACGTCCGCCACCAAAGACTGAATCTACGTTCCGTCTATGGTGTAGTTTTGTTCTGTCATTGTGTGGTTTAATGTTTCACTATTCACGTCTACTTCTGCATCTGATTTTTGTAAATCGTGGGTGTGGTGGCTCCAGCCACACTGAGATGATCTGACCACATATCCACCTCATTAGTTTATCATTTCCACACCATGTCATGTTCAGTTTGATTGGTCTGATCATTACCCCCTGGTCATTTCAGTTACAGTCGAACATATTTAATCACTTCATATACAGTTCATTTAACTTTTGTGTTTTAATCTTGCACTGTATTACACTTACACTGTGTGTGGTGGAGTCCTTCCTCATGGGGAAAAAGGCGTGGCCAAGGGTGCAGTAGCCTTTTATAGTCCTGCCCTCTCATTAGGACTGTTCCATGGACAATAACATCAAGGGGGGGTTTTGGGTTTCATTTAAATGTCTTGGTATTCAGTTGTATTAGAGGCTGCATTTTGGTTTCCCCTTTTTTGTTCTATGGTTTAGCCAAACCAGTATATATGTTCATCCTGTGTCCCATTAAGGGAGAGGTTTTTTTTTTTTTTTTTTTCTGTTCTTGGACCAGTTGTGTGTCATTAAGACTTTTGTTGGGTAAATAAAACCGATTTGAAAAACTTTAATACAGTCTCCTGATTTACCATTGGATCCATAACAGCGGGTAACAGAAAACTGTCCAATCAGTGTCTGCAGTGTCCTGACGTCATGTTTTGGTGTCGGTCTGACCTCGACTAAAAAACTAGTATCGGGTCCCAGATTCCAGGTCCTTTCTCATAATGGAAAAGCAAAAGAGCCGTGTAGAGTCGAGTAGAGTACCCGTGAAGTGAAGTGGAAAAGCACCATTTGACTCCAACACATTCTCACATTTACCTTTAGTGAGAATGTGTTGGAGCCTATGAAGTTAACATCAAACATCTAAAATCATATTTGTTACTTACAAAGGTTGAGGTTAGATATTTACATACATGATTAAAAGACCTGAAAGTTGGAGTGGAAAAGCACCATAAGAACGAAGGGACATGTTTTAAATCCCATAATTACATTAAAAAATATTTCATTCCTTTAAGAGATAAGAACTGGGAAGTGCTTTTTCCTCAATTTATAACATTTATAAATCAAATCATTCATTGTTTGATTGACAAAACCATTGACAGAACGTAGTCACCCGTTACACCCTAACATCCACCTGTCCAATTACAGTAGGTGTCATCTGCATGCATCCTAACCCATGTGATTGTACACCTGGGATCTGCTGGACACCTTGGAGACACTTTACAGACACTGATTGGTAGGTTCAGTGTGTCTCCACCGTCCACCTGTGGTAGGATCTAAACAGGCTCATACATAACCCAGCACTAACCTGTGCTAGCCATCACTGCTGTGACAACACAAAATATGATGTAAATAGCTGCCTGTGTGACAGCGCTGTTACCGTTACAGCCCTGTTGACTACTGATCAGCCTGCCTACATTCCTTACACACCCCTGTCTACATCTGTTTTTACGACATCTGGCTCCTCCACTGCAAATGTGTCGGACTTGTGTCCACAGGCAGCTGTTTCTGCGAGAAATATGAATGTGACAATAGACAATCACATGACCGCCAATGTGGCAACACCCCTCAGAGTTCTTAATTTTGTGTCTTGCAATTGTTTACTGTTGTATCATAAATATATAGTACAATTAAAACTGGACGGGTCAGAATATTTAAATTAATTAATTAATAACTGTGATAAATGTTTACATTCTCCGACGGACCGCTTTTTTCCACCTGAGTGTGCTCCTGATTGTATTGCTTTTCTTTCTGTGCTATAGATATCACAAAGGAATCACTGAAAACTACTGACAGCCTCAGAAAAGTCCATGGAACTGGA
>JAPSES010000144.1:21086935-21098190 GCA_029822895.1 Maxillicosta whitleyi
GGGGTGGGGGTGGAGGGAAGCGGAGGGTGTCATAAGCAGGGTGCTGGGTGTTTACTGTTTGCGTGAGCCGACCCCAGCCGAGGAGAGACAAGATGAATTTGACAGCTAATGCAAAAATAACAGACAATCATAAATCAGGGAAGCAGGCATCGTGAGTCGATGATGAGAGTTAATCAATACAGGACTGACTTTGCCATTGTGTGAAATGGCACTCCATTTATTACAGGGGGGACTTGGAGGAGAAACATTATTCATATTAGGGTATGCACATGCTGGTGGGAGAGAGGTAGAGGCAGCGTTAGAGGAGGGAGCTGCTTAGTCATGGCGCCGCCGAAGTAAACGGGGCCCGCACTTACATGAGGACTCCATCCCAAAATGAGAAATTACTCACCGTTTTCTCACCCTCCATTTAATTTCAAGCACAATTGATGATTATATGTCCACACAGGTACATTAGCAGGAGCTGCTTCATGTCATTCTTCCTCTAAACACAACAACAACAAAAAAAAAAGTGGAGAATTTCAAATCGGGCCATAAATGACCGTCATTCTTCATCCGAACGGCGTTTTATTCCAGTAATCAAACCATCGCAGGAGGTGTACAATTCAGTTTTTACCTCCTTGTATTTTTACGTGTGAAACTATTAGCCGTAGTTCTTCCATTTTTCCAACGGTCTGAGTGGTTGTTTTGTCTCCAGCAGCTTTTTGCATCACGGTCAGATTCACTTGACCTTAAGTTCAAGATCATCAAGAGTTTTCCGCCTTTTCTTCAACGACAGCGTTGTCGAGCCCAAGAAGCAGATGAACGCCACATTTCAGCTGAGTTATTTATTTTGTTACTTAAGTATTTGCAGCTACGAGCATTCAGAGATGAATGTGAAGATTAAGGTCAATAAGAGCTGTTGTGTTTGTTTGGATGGTCTATATTTGAGCACTGGATGGGGCCCATTGTGTCAGTGGTTCTCAGCTGATCTGGCCTTGGGACTCCCATTGTCCCATGTGTGCTTTTAAAGAATCGGCCCAATCCTAATTCACCCCTTAGCCCTACCCCCTACCCCCCGGTTCTTGCTCTTGGCGCTACCCCTTAAAACGGAGCTGCAAGGGGTAGGGGTTAACCATTCTCCTAAGAAATGGGACAACCCTTCAGGACCTGTTACATCCACGCTAATATAAACACATGGAACTACTTTTGTTTTTCTGAAAGTATTCTTCATGTCGACAGCAGCTGTAACCGTCTGTGATACATATGTTTTTTTTTTTTTAGCATTTTATGTCTATAAACCACAGAAATGCGATCTATAACACACCAGTGTTTCCAGCAGAAAATTGCTTAGTCAAGGTGCTGAGTCATCGGGGGCCAGGAGGAGGGGGCGTTCTGTTGCGTAACGGCGTTCTGTTGTGTAGCGGCGGTGCGTAGCGGCGGTGCGTAGCGACCCAGCATTGCACGGATAGCGAACCGCTAGCGTAGTTTGAAAATTGGGCCTCAGGGATGACAGACACAGCGTAGTAATATATTCAACCACTAGGTGTCACAATTTAGTCTCATCAATACTGTCTTAGTGCATGCGCTTGACAATGCATTACTACTTTGTTTTGTTTTTGTTTTTTTTTTCACTCAGACAGATTTTTTTTCTCCTGGAATGTTGGCAAGGCGGTGCGGTGAGTTTGCTAAAGCTAGAAAGTGCTGCAGGAAACACTACACACTGAAACTGTATTAAACGGTCGACAAAATGATTAAGTTATGTGTGATTTGTGTATGTCTGTACTGTACTGTAATGTACTTTAACGGACAATAATTATGAGTAAAATCATATTCAAAATGTCATAATCTACACATAGATTAAACATATCAGACAACCCAGTAAATGACAACATGTGAGTATATATATATATATATGCCTAAGAATTAAAAGACATCTATTAATATATGTAACATTTTACAGCTTTCAAACCCAAAAGCAACTTGAAAGTGTTTTGTTTTCGTCCCTCCCACACTTGCTTCACATCTAAAACACAACATTTAGGACATTTGGAGTAGAATTGCTGCTTTGGAGTGTTGAGGCAGATGTAGAGGTGGAGATTACTGAGAGCTCTCTGGCACACAGGTTGATTTGAGTAGCTGTGGCTGGCCTCCTCTGGGGAAATCGGGCCTTCAGAGTGGGGCTTCTGATTTACTCCAGACCCTGGCATGTCTTGCTGATGAGCTCCAGGCAGCCTTGGCCCCATGTGGGGATTGGCTCCGACCAATATGTTCCCTTCCACTCAAAAGGACAGGGCTAATGTGCTAGAACCCAAACCCCGACGCCCCCTCGACTTCTCTCAGCAAACCCCCCTTCCACCTTCATTTAAGACTCTCTCTATCTCGCCTGACTCTGTTGCTCTCCCATTGCTTCTTCTTCTTCATATCAGAGCCTCTCTATCTGTCGCTGCCTCTCTCAGCTTTGCTCATATCAGGACCACTTTTCCCATCTTCCCCTTTTTCTCGCCTTCGCCGCTCTCTCATCCCTCTCTGCTGCTGCTTCCTGGTGCTGCAGTCATTTTTCCTCACCTGAGGCTCATTCCTAGGTCCGGGGGAATGTATGGCTTTATTTGTATGGCGCCAGCATTTTATTGGATTCCTATTGCTTTGGAACAGAGGTACCACATTCCAAATTCATCAAGGGCCAATTTAATTCAAAATTCATGAAGTGGGCATCCGTCAAGGTGCTGGCTCCAATTGGCTTTGTGTGTTCTCAGGGTGCCTCCTGTATGCACAGGAGACCATCGGTAACTCCGGTCCCATTTCCCTCCCTGATTAGAAACTACTGGGTGGTTTCTTTTGGCTTAATGCTGGATTTCATCAAAAAAAAGACTGACTCCCTTCTCTTCCACTCGTACATCACCACACAGGCCTTATAGACTAGTACGTTATGAGGCCAAAACTCTTATCAAACGCAGTCAGTCCGACAGTCATGAGATGGAACCGTTATCCTGACATGAAGCCTTCTTTTCGTGTCACATTTTCATCATACTGTCAGTAACGCTGTCTGTTTTACGTATTCTAACCAGGTAAAGTGCTGCCCCGTGCACAAATTTAACCAGGACATGTAATATACGGTCCTCTTTCTGATTCTGTGCACACTCACAATGATACATTATTGTGTTAATGACCTGCCAAGATTTTGAGGTACAGTTCTCCATTCCCCCCGCTGGAACTTTTTTTTGTGTGTGTCTGTATCTCCAGACTTCCATTAGAAACTGGCCGCCTTGCAAGGTGAGAGTACTCGTCTAGGCAATTTATGGGCCCCTGATGGCTTTCTTGTGCAGATTTAGGAAGCTAATATTTGGAGTTTTAATATGCATTAAGAGTTCCTGGAGGCTGGGTGCTTCTGTCACAAAGTATACGGTGCAGCCCAAACTCTGCAGTACGATAACATGGCGGTAAGATACACAGCTGTGATATTTAATGAAGGTTAGAAGGACGTGCAGCCAAAGCATGAGTATGTGTTAAACAGAAAAAATGACATGCATTTAAACTACATGTAATTATCACTTCAATTTACATTCATTGTGTGTTATTTTGCATTTGTAAAATGTACATGTGGATTAAAAGGAAGAGGAAAACCAAAGAGTATAACCATCAGCTGTGTATAGTTACTCAGTATGAGTCTAAATGTTCAATTAGTAGATAAATAAACTCGCATTGTAAACCTGAACTCAACTATCCTGTGGAATTTTTCAAAGTTAAGCCTCTTTCTGTGGGATTTTGTTGAATCTATTTTATTAGCTCTTAATGTCTCTGGTGTTTTATTGTCATTGTCTTTTCTATTGATGTATTTTTTTAAATTTATTCTGGAATTTACACACTGCATAGTACACTTTTATGTATTAACTGCAGGGAATATAAAGTCAAAATGTTGCATTTAAGTCGCTTTCAAAAAATCTGTATTTTACCTAATTTTATGGTTGTATATTTTGCTTTTTATTTATTTCCGTCAAGTGAACATCAAATATTTTCTCATGATTTATCTTTAATTATTTAATAATAAAACACCCTGTTAATTTATTCTATAACACTCCATTTACTAATGATAGTGTTATTAATAAATGAGCAATAGACTCCATGCATCGGACATAGTGACTAAACCTATTCTAATTGAATGCTGCCTGTTTAAAGCCTGCTCTACTGCCACGAAACCCACAAACTAAACTATGTTTACCTCCGTAGAGATTTGAAACCTACTGACAGACTAGACCAAATGAGAACCTGAGAGCTCCCAGGTAAAGAGTCTACTGTAGTGTAACTTTGATACGCTGTCAAGAGCTCACATCACTCTCCACTCAGCCATTTCTACCCACGATGCAGCTCTTTATCCCAGCCGTCTCCCCTCATTCTGACCTCTGAAGACCATACTGAAAATTTCACACAATCTCCCTGCACAGCAGTGGTTGCACCAGCACTGGGAGCCAATATGTTGCCATAATTGGGCCTGTAGTGGGGGCAGAGTCCAAGGCAATTAATCCTTTCCTCCTGTTGTTTGCACCCTGGTTGGCAGTGACAGGGTGTAGCGTAATTGGACAGGAGCACACTTGTCCCCTCCGTTTTACATTAATATCCCTTCAAGTCCAGACTCTAATCCTGGACAGGTTGAGAATCCCACTTCTGCCACCAATATCTACTCAGTCTCTCTTTCCTGCTCTCCCACTCCCACCTGTCAACTCTCCTCCATCGCCATCCTGGGCTAATCTACGGCCCAGATGAAGTGAATGGTTAGCTGAGATTGAAGTGGGCAAAATGGGATGAGGAAGAGAGGTGTGTGTGTGTGTGTGTGTGTGTGTGTGTGTGTGGGGGGGGGGGGGGGGGTCTTTGCAGTGTCAAAGCACAAAGCTAAAATGTAGAGTCTGGATTGATTTGTTTGCTTTCCTACATTGGACAGAATGGAAACTTTTTAATGGCAAATGAATTTTATTACAAAAACAAGTTGTGCTTTGTGCTGTTTTATCAGTTTTGGAAGATGCTCTTCAGACAGGTTTGGCACATGGTAGAACTTGTGGTCAGAGAATGAAATACAGGTTTTTTATAACATCAAAGATGGGGATATCTGCTGGTTTTTGGGTAGTCATATATATTATACTTGGTTGAAGCTTTTTAAAATAAAACTGTTTCTGGAATAATTGAATCAAGCATGTTTTATGTGCAAAACTTATAGAATTTCCCCTAGTTCACTTCTGATGATAAGTAACAAATAGTTTTCATCTTTAAAAATCAACGCATACGACTGTCGAAACCCTGCAGGACGTAACTGCAACTTGAATAAGGAGTGTTTACTTTTACAGTTATACTTATCAGGACATGTAAACCACAGAATGGAGTCCCATCTGCCCCATCACCCCATCTGTAATGTATAAATATATGGGAAATGATTTACAAAATACTGCATTCTGCACAGTAATTAAGAAGCCACCCATAATACTGTGTCTTAGTGTTTGTTATTTGTGTTATTTTAGAGGTTCAGTTACGCCGAGGTCACAAAGATTCTTACAAATAATGGGTTTGTGTCACGACTAGTACTAGGGACGTGAACCCATTAGTGGGTGGGGGCATGGATACAGAGGCGGCACCTCAGGATGACACTCAGACCTGACCCATGACTACCCTCCTGTTATTTTTACGTTGGTAACAGAATAAAGTAATAAGGTCGAAGTTAGCGGAACGTTGATATATGACGTAATGTGAACAGAAGTCAAATGATTAAACGATGACACAGTATCTGACTGTATGAGAACTCTAGTGGTGTTTTCAATGAACAGTCTTTATATTATGTAAATTATTAATATGTTATGTATTCAGTGATCTAGTAGACTAACGGCGTTACCCACAGCTGTGATAGTTTGTGTATGTTTCATGAGCTAGCTGTAGCGGTAAAGCTAGTCCATAGGCAGGTTCCTGCTAATTCAGTTCATCATTTCTCTATGGATGTGCTAACAAATGATAGTGCTAGGCTAACGTAAGCACTTACAGACGATGTTTGTCACAGTTAATGAATAACAAGTACAGTATATGTCTGAGTTTTTTTTTTTTTTTTTTGTTTTTTGGGAGGCGGGGGGTGTCACTAAAATAAAAGTTTTTTCTTCTAAAAACAACACGTGTTCAAAAGAGTGATTTATTTGCATCACAAACCAATGTCCATAAATAGTCCCACCTGAAGTGAATGAGTCATTACTTTTTAACATTGTTATTGCACAGGCCTTACATGGAATAAAATGTGTTTTTTGCAGCATAAAAAGCAAAATGGATTATTTTCTTCTCAAATTCAATACAAGATACTTAGTTTGTATTTGTTTGTATTTTGTAAGTTAGCCACTATACATGAAAGTTGAGCTTTTTCTCCATTACACAACGTAATTATGTATTGGAAACAGTGTCCATCATTTAAAAACTTGTACAAATCTTGAATGTTTTCTTTCTTGTACATGTGTAATTTCATAAATGCACCAGACATTACATTGTTGTAATGGAAATCCACAGTTAAATAGCAAATAAATGGCATTAGGCTACAGCCACTTCATGGTAAAATGTAGATGAGTTTAAAAAAAAAAAAGTGTCTCCAGTCAGATTTTTCTTTTTTTTTCTTTTTTTGAGACAAAAATGGATCTTTAGGTTGTAAAGCCCTGCACTAGAATGTACATCAATAAGAGATTTGGGATGTTGAACAAAAACTGTGAACTGGAACAAACTGAACAATGAGAAGGATTTTAATTTGGTCCCAGTAGTTTTAGTTTTAAGGCTCTTTTTGGTCTAAATCAGTCCAGCTGCTTTTTGGGACATGGTTGAACTGTAAAAATCAGTTACACAGTAAAAAAAAAAAAAAAAAAAAGAAGACAAAAGGAAAATCACCACAACGCTGGAAACAACAGGAAAAAACAAATAAACACAAGGAAAATGATGTACAGTGAATCCTCGTTTATGGCGGGGGTTACGTTCTAAAAATAACCAGTGAAATCTGTGAAGTATTCATCTTTGTTTTTTACAGTTATTCTAGAACACAATACTGTTCTATAGAATGAAACCAAACCGTCAGGTGTCTTTGCCGGTGCTGAACGTTTCGTAGACATTGTGGGACAACATTGAAATTTGGCAAAACTGTACAGAGACAAGGGCAGAGATTGTTGACACTGGTCTGCCGTCCTTTAGCCAATTAGGATGAAGAACACAACATACACAACATGTAAAAAAAACAAAAAAAAAACATTAAAAAAACTACTAAAAAAATCTGCGATACAGTGAGACCGCGTTATAGCGAGGGATTACTGTAAAAGAAAAGAAAAAAAACAAGACCAAACATCTATTTTTATACTGAGTTGGTCTCACTCACTGCTTTGTGTTTTACCCCCTGTTCCACAGGTGCTGGGGGGGGGATGAACTGAGCATGCTCAGTTGTGTTTGGTAAGAACACACTCTTTTCTATCGGCAGCTTTTGAAATTTTCCTCTTGGGAAAATTGTTGCATTATTAGGAATATTTCCAATCAACCATACATGTAGATGATACACCTCGCTCACCACAGACACGTCAGGGGCTAAAGGGTTCATATGGAAGCGAAAGAATAGTTTATGTAATCCAATTGTTTTTGCAGTTATCTGTGAGTGAACGAAGGCCTGACATTAGTGTTATTCTACACCTACTTCCCAAAACCTCAGCCTTTTCAATGGCATCATCTCTGGCCTCCCCTCCCTCTAATCCCCAAAATTCTCATATTATTTTTCTCCCTTCAAATAAATAAATAAATAAATAAATAAATAAAACTCCAACCCACCCACCCAGTCTGCTTCCTCCTCCTTTTCTGGGCCATTTCTAATCTCTTCAAGCAACGCTTCTAAGCCTAGGTGTGCTTCAAAAACAAATCAATAGAAGTATAATAGCACTGTGCACGCTTTGTAATTTTTATATCATTAGTTTTTTTCTTCTTCTTCTTCTTTTTTTCCCCCCTTAGTTCTCATGCATCAAGAGAGAGGAGGACGAGAAGTGGGGGAGGAGGAGGAGGAGGGGAGGGGGGTAGGGGAGCGTACAGTAGAGTGCCCTCGTAAACTTTATTTAGTATTCTATGAATTTCAGATCAGTTATGTTTCATAATGACACAGCAGTGCGTTCGGGTGGTGGGGGGAGAGGGTGTCGATGGAGTGGAGGGTGGGTGGAGGTGGAGAGGCGACAGGGAAGGCAGGGGGGAGAAAAAGGAAAAATCAATACGACTAGCACACTTTTTCCCCGGCATGGCAAAGAGAGGGGATCTATTGTGGGGGAATGATGATTTATGTCAGGGGTGGAAGGGCCGTCAGGGTGCGTCGGGGACGAAGGTGTGCGCCAATAATGATTAATGCCCCCCACCCCCTCCATTCTGAAGACAACCCAGCCAGCACTCTTTCAGTCTACCCCCACACACTCCCACATCCCTCCTTCACCACCACCTCCTCCTCTGTTTGACACAGGACCTTTACCTCCTCGTCCTGCACCAACCTTCTACCAACCACACGTTCACTGCAGCCATTTTTATTTCCTTTGATTACAATCATTGCACAAACTTCAGGAATTTCAGTTTTTTAGACTCTCTTGTACTCCCTCTCTATAATCTTTTTTTGTTTGTTTGGGGTTTTTTTTAACACAAGTACAAGAAATTCAGCAATGATAATGCCATAGTTTGACGTGTATGATGATGATTCGGGGTTGCCACAGCCAATCACCTTCGAATGTTTGATTTTTTTTTTATGTCGGATGCCCTTCCTGACACAACTGGACTTGGGACCGGCACAATGAGGCTTGCACCCCCTTGTGGCTATTGGGATGTATTGTGTAAAGATCCTTTCCCAAGGGATCACCTGGGTCGTCTTCGGCACCAAAGTCAGTGGCGTTAACCGCTGAGCTACACAGTTTGACATGTATGATACCTGCTATACAGTAAGTGTATTTAATAGTTATTTGGGAACATGTTGAATTATGTCTAATATCTCAAAGTTGCTTAGGTTTATTTTAACAGCATTAGCATATATTACCATGCTAACGGCACTGTGCAACCATAACTGTCACAATCCAGAAAGTGTTGAGTATGAAAAGGACCCAAACACAGGCTTGGGAACAGTGAAAGAGGCGGCCGTGTGTGGATGTATGAAATAAAATATAGGGGCTGAAAAGTTCATATTGCCTTTGTCACCATTGTCCCTTAGAATTCAACACAGTGGGAAAACAAAACAGAATTAATACCTACAAAATAAGAATTGGTCAGTGAGAGGGGCTGCTGTGCTCACAGTTTATGCTGCCGTGGATAAAAGCGCATGAAACAGGAAGTGGCCGCAGAGGTGGAAAAAAGCATTAACAGGAATGGAGGAGTAAAGCAGAAAGAGAATGAACCAGCAGGTCTACAAAGGGAGAAATGTAGACGGGTGTTTATCAGAGGAATCATATTATAACATTAGTTTTGTCAAAGTAAAGTTATCCCAGAGTCATCAGACTAAAACACATGTATGTATGTAATGACCCAGATGAAATGTCTGCTGGGAAAAGGTCTCAGGTCCAGCATGCACATGGAGTTAATGCCAGAGAAAGTAAAAGGAGACTCTGGACCATAGACTGTGTATGTATGTTGGTTGAGATGCCACCATTTTGATTTTTTTTGTAAACAAATTCATATATTTGGATCTAGATGGTGGAGTTGGAGTGAAATGTGAAACCAAATCCTCTTTTCCCTCAAGATAATTGGAAAATAATATATTTTGAATGTTTATAAATGACTTATTTTGTATTTTAAGTGGTTTAGAAGCATCTGTGCAGCTCCAAAAAATCCATTCACACCTTCTGTCATTAGATTTGACCCTCACTAGGTTTAAACCAGAAAGACCCAAACAGCCACTGGCAACCAAAAGCATCTACTGTAAACTGGTTAATACCTGTTGATGCTATCACTACATGTAAATAATAGGTGTACAACGCTGTTTGTCATCTTTTCACGGTCATCAGATATGACCCATATGGACGTTCAGAGGCTCTGTAGTTACCATGGAAACGCCGTCATCTTCTACAACATTGATTCACCAGTAAAACCCATAGAGTTGGATCAATGACATTGGATGGAAACACTGGGTTTATGTTTAATTAATGATAGATTTGGTGGAAAATGTCATTTTTTTCTTCAGTTTTCACTATATAACAAAGTCATGTGATATAATAAGCTTCAACTTTAATCTGAGGTTTTATGAACATTGAAATGATCAGTGAATTAAGTATAGAAAAATACCAGAATTTTACTTAAAATAATGCAAAATTCAAAGAATAATATATGAAATGTTAAGGAGAGAGAGGGAAAAAAGAAAAGGAGCCGTCACAAAAGAAGCACCGGGTCTTTATGGGTTAAAGTTTTCCCTATGAGCTAATGATGTAAATGTTGACCGACTGCTGTGCTAATGTGGTATTTCCATGCACAGAACGTGTATGTTCCTCTGATTCCAGATGCCCTCTTGCCCCACCTCCTTACGTCTGTCCGTCTCCCTGCTCCGGCTGTGCTATGGGGTGATGGATCTGTGGCTCCCCAGCTGTGTGGCTGCAGGACAGGTGCGGTCACTTTTAAGCCCGGCATCAGCACTTTGTCTCTGCCAGACCTGTCAGCGCTCACCTCTTGGTACAAAGAAAAAGAAGAGAAAAGCGAAGCAAGAGGGAGGCGGGAGCGACAGAGCGGGCTGAGGGTGAGACGGACAGAGTGAGAGATGGCCGCCTGATGAAGGAAATGAATAGATGGAGAGACTCAGCAGACAGGAGATGGAAAGAGAGATGAAGGAGAGGAGACAAAGTGCTTGTCTCTTCTGTCTTGCCACAGCTAAGAAAGGCCTGAAGACACAACTGTGTGTGTGTGTGTGTGTGTGTGTGTGTGTGTGTGTGTGTGTGTGTGTGTGTGTGTGTGTCTTTGGTCATTTCTGTTTCTTCTTAATTCCATATATATGATCATCTTCATTCTTCTTATTTCTATTAGTCCATTTTTTTTATTTTTTTTTTTTTTTTTACATATCTGACACTTAAGTGACACATAAGGTAGTAAATGTCTCGGTAAAGTGCTTATAAACCACTATTTTCCACCTGGAGTTCATCACTAATGGTTACACACCCCCTTCTCCCTCCAAACCCTCAAAATTCCAATGTTTACATTCTCCGATGGACTGCTTTTTTCCACCTGAGTGCACTGCGCGTGACCGAGAAACTTCGGAAAACACAGGTCATGTGACTTCGGACCGGCCG
>JAPSES010000144.1:21115880-21128049 GCA_029822895.1 Maxillicosta whitleyi
ACAGAACAAAACTACACCATAGACGGAACGGAGATTCAGTCTGTGGTGGCGGACGTAAAAATCCAGACGAGAAAATATGCATCGAGCGAGTTTTCGGCGACTCTCAGCAGACGACATGGAAGTAACGCGCCGTGTAAGAGTAACGAGTCGAGCTGGTCCCATGTAAGTGGAAAAGAACCACAGGAATACTGAGTAGAGAAGAGCCAGTACCATGTAGTAGACAAGCGCCAAAACACACTTTTTTGCTCAGTATTGCCACACTTTTATTTAATTTTAATCACTTATGGGCTACCGTACATCGTCTTGTGACAGCGTCTGGTGGCATTTGTTGTCAAGCCAACTGCAAAGAACCTGGTAAAGTATGAGCTTTAGTCACTTTGTTAAAACATTCTGGACATTAAATATCTGCCATCATCCCAGTTTCAGTCATGTCTGTCCCAAAATGTGCCGCCATCTGACATCATTACTCAACTAGAGAAAGAACCGAGTCGTCAATGTTAAAAATGTCTATTGAGGAAACAACATTTATTCAAGAAAGCAAGTAAAGAGAATGAAGCAGCAGAAGTTAGTTATGTGGTGAATGAGATGATTACTAGAGCTGGAAAGCATTTAAAGGAGAGTTTATCAAACAGTGCATGTTACTAGCCGTGAGTGAAGTAAAGAAACCCTTTGTTAATGGAATACTTAATGCAGCCCAGACTCTACGTCCAGTGGCCCCCCCAGGGAAGTAGAGTTTGAGACCCCTGGCGTAGTGGGTTTATGGCGGCTGAGCGGACTGTAGAACGCTGCTGTGTAGTCCACCAATCAGTGTTCTCCAGCACACAGCTCCGCCCCTAAGAGTTCCTGGTAATCTGGAGAGTACCATCTCCCGACCAGGAAGTTCTTTGGTGTAAATTCGGGGCCGGGGGAAAGTCATTTACCCGGGTCATTTGAAAGTTCAGGGTAATAAACAAAGTCCCTGCAGTGGAAAAGGACCGAATGTGTTTAATCATGGGTCGGGTTGTGGGTATGGGTGGGTGCAGGTTTGGAAAAGTGGACCCATGCAGGACTCTGCTCGGGAGTCGTCAGCTTTCCCCACAAAAACATTTTTCGTCGTATATATTTAACAAGTTTAATATTTATGATCGTCGGCCCCGAGCTGTTTCAGAGCCAATTATTTGGACTAATTCACTCTTAACACACCTCAGAACACAGGAAATCTGTTAGGATAAATTTATAAGGCAAAAGATAATCTGACGTTTGCCGTCATCAGATGGGAAGTGGGAAAATCTGGACAAAACAACTCGATTATATTTAAGTTTCTACAAATGACAGATTCACTACAAACATAAGACACACACTTGCATCAACTGATATTACACAATGTTATTACAGATGAATGACAATGATGCAACATGCATGTGTTAAAAGTTGCTTAAGTGAACATTGTGCTTAATATTTGCAACATGACAAACAGAAGTTTATCCACATAATCATTTTTAACATTCCTGTATTTAAGAACTGGCCTTCTGTCTTCATGTCATTATCAGGTCTCACTAATTTACTCATGGTTTTTATTTCAGAAAATGAGCTAAATGTTTAACACTAAATAGTTAACAACTACTGTCCTTGTTTTTTTGTTGTTTTTTTTCTCTCCACGTGCTCAAAATATATATTTTTTTCCTGCTACTTACTACTCAGTTGATCACCACCTACAGGCTGAACATGCTTGTATCAGTATTTTTGTTTGAGAACTGGGAGCAGTTTCTGTTATTTTCTTCAATATGGCAACTTAGTTCAATGCAGAGAAATATAAATAGACTAATGTTATCAAAACACATACAATATTTCTGCAGTTCATGTGTATAGAATTGGATTTTCCTGTGTTTTGTCAAATCTACTTCCTCTTTGCAAAAACCTGATTTTTAAGATAAAGTTGGTCCTGATGCAAAACAGAAAAATATACAGGGATAAATCTCAGTGTTGGTCCCTGCATATTCCCTCATTACATTTGTTTAGTGACAATTAGTATTTCTACAACAGAGACAGAACACAACTTGTTTTGTATCTTGTGTTTCCAAATCTTAATATCCATTCATTCATCCTCTGAATCATTTTATCATTGAGGGGGGTGTCTATCCACCACAGTGTCACCCAAATCTTAGTATGAATTCCTAAATTAATTATTAAATAGTTTTAATTGAAAGTGCATAGAAACGTGTGTCCTTTGAGATTAAAAAACATATTTTAATGCCCATTTGTTGGCAGTTGGCAGCACATATACTTGAAATGAAAATCTACTTTGAGGTAATTACAGACCTAATATTAACCATTTTAAATTCTAAACATATATTCCTGTTAACTTTGTAAAGCTATAGCTTGCTCTAATGTCTTCCTGCCCCCTAGTGGCCAAAAGTTAAAGGTTTTAATGTCTGAATGTATGCATCTGTAGTAGCAGTGATCAATAGACACTGTCATTAAATAAATGTCAGGCCGTCCATCGGACTATCCCTAGATATGTCTGTGGAACTAAAGCAACACACACATAATAAATACACACAATCCTGCTCAGAGGCAAACATAACAAAAAGTCTCTTAGGCCTGGGCGAGCAGCTGTCAGAAAGGGCCGTCCCGAACAGTTCCATGATCTAAATCCTAATCAAACATCATTTACAGCTTGTTTTATGTGGGACCCTGGAGAGACTGTCCCTCCCTGCTTTCTGCCATGGCAACCCAGCTCTCATTCCAGAAGTGTCATGCCACATTATCATCCGGCGGGCTCACATACACTCCCGCCTGACAACTTCACCACGGACCCTGGTGAAAAATAGCCAGCTTTCTTGCACTGCCTCTTCACCTCCCTCCCTTTCCATTTCTGTCTATTTCACTCCCCGCTGTACTTTCACCTATTCGCTGCTGCCTCCTCCTCCTCCTGTGTGCTCCTTTCTTCTCTCTGCAGGTAACCAGCGAAGTCTGGATGTGTGATATATTCCTCCTCTAATTGGAAACAAGTCCAGGCGCTGGCATCAGTAACAGAAATAGATAACGATTAGCCAAAAGATGGATTGGACATGTATGGCATCTAATGCGCATGAAAGTGTAATGATTTTTCATCAAGGTCACACCGAAACGCTTATAATCACACAAACATGCATACAATACGGTGCTTGCACTATGTTGTGGATTCATTAATCAATGCTGGAGGGTAAGTGCCTGAGTGCAGGCCTGGTTGGCGTTGTAATGTATCAATCTGCAGGTCTAATACAGAACATTTATGAACGTGAACAAAACATGTCGGTATTTCTACAATGACAGATTGTTTGTTGTGTAGCTTGTTGTTAGTTTAACAAAAAGCTCATCTGAAACAAAAGATTCACAAGAATAAACTGGGGAAAAAAACATCAAACATTTCTGCAAAACGTTTCTAAACTGAAAATGTTAAGTTTACATCCTGGTGTATCAGGATGGTAAGGATTTAAAGGTTTAATATATAAGGTTTGCCTGTGCTTAGATTAGACTTTGATGTCTGTTTTGTGCTGAGAGCCAATCACCTAACTCTATTTCTACAGTAACGCTAGTATCAGTTACCTATATGTAAAAAAAAATAAATAATAATTGTACAAATATTCCATGATGTGGATCAAGGTCAGTTTTTCTAAGTAAATCCTTTGGTTCTTCAGTTACTCCCTTTAACTTCTCTAGTGTATGGGAGGGATAGTGAACAGTAGCTACTGGCCGCCATTAATTTAGAAATACAATCAGCATATGATAATAAACAGGCACTTTCCATTTTTCACAAGCCACACATATATGAATATTCTGACATTAAATGGAGTTTTCAGATTCACAGATTCTGCCTCTCTCAGCAACAAGATTTTGCCACAAAATTGTCTATGAAGGCGGTAAAAAATGACTGGAGAAAAAACATGTGTGTTACTATTTTATTTAGAACCTTTTAATCTACTACACCAGAGGTTTGCCATTTCATACCACAGGGAAGGAAGTGTGGTGTGTTTTCTTTATAAATGGTGGATCTTTTCTTCCAAACAAGCACCAAGTTAACAGACAAACAAATCTCAAGTACAGAAACTTAAACACTTTCCATATGTCAGTTTCAACACTAACATTACCTGGTCAGGATTACACTGAGATACCACAGAAAATGCTTACATGATGAGAAGTGATAACGCTCAAATAAACTTATCCGTCAAGGCAGCACACCGGCACAACAACATTCAGCACTTCTAAAAATCTGAATATCCAGGCTGACCACCAGGGAACAATGTCAACTTTAGGTTTTAAAGATATCTAATCACATATGAAGTTACTTAAATAAAATGTGACAAATTCCAAATCAGCCTTTAACAAGGTGATGATCGTCTTCCATATATCCATGTAAAATACAGGGCTTATATAATGATCAGTGATAATGTAGTCATTGCAGTGACACCATGTTTCCTACTGATAATGAGGCCAGTGATTAGTTGTAATTAGCCGGTCTAATTTAGTCATTCAGCTCAAACTATAGCATACATAATGCCGGTGTCACATAAATAATGTATTTTACATCACTTCTTATGCCTGCCAGAATGCATCGGGTAAACAAATATTTCATTGCTTTGTGCCAAAAATACAATGGGATGATCACTATATGTATGTGAAGAGAAAGGATTTTCTCTCATCAGTTTTACAGGACTAGACGTTAATGTTAAAAAGGCAGTATAACGAGGGGTGAGAGGAACCAAAAAGACCTAATATGGATGTATGCTATAAAGAAATTCTCATATGGAAGCGACTGGGTAGCTTAGTGGTTTACTTTTACATGAAAGCAATAACAGTTTTAGAAATATTCATAGCGTCAACAAACAACATATCTGACAACAACATTGTACAATCATTCAATGTAAAGAACCAAACTAAAGAATAAGTAGCAAAGGCAGGATTAGTGGCACTAACAAGTGATGCTTGGACATCACTATGCAACACATTTAGGATTCCATGGTCTATTATGAAATATGACAATTAAAAAAATAAGTCATGCGAATTCTGGATGAATGAATGCACGGCTGCTATCAGTGTTCTAGGGTTACATTAGACACACATGATTCCAATTAGCAGAACAGGTCAGAACAAACATATTATCCACGCTACATCCACTGACTTCGTAGAACTACAGATTATTGCTAGTGATAGATAAACATCAAGCTAAACCTTTATACATTCTTCAATAAAAAATGATGACAGAGGCGTAGAGTGGCATTTCATCATTGGGTATATTGAAGCGTATGTATGTGTGTGTGGTAAAAACTGAAACCAAAGAAATACAGAGGTACATTAGTGAATGGACCTATATAAAGAAAGTACAAGCTAGCAAAGACATCGCTTTTATGCTAACAGTCTTTCGCATAAAATAGCCTATACAAACATCACATTTGCAACAAATGATCATCCATATACAAATATAACCATCTTACACATTATATTACCAACTTACAGCATTGCTTGTTCAAAGTTGACATGGATGGAATTAGATTTTAGTGTAGCAGAACAACAACGTCCGGTTCGGCCATTTCGCTGAGGCAAAAAAAACAAAAAAAAAAACAACAGGAAATGTACAGGAAGTGAAGTGTGACGGCGCTAAACAGGAAGTGACATCACAAACTCAAAATAATTAATTCTTAACATAAACATGTAAATGCTCTGTTTTTAATCCTATTAACTTATTATATTTCCATATGAATTGTACAAATGTGAACTTTAAGCTTTTTTTTTTTTTTTCAATAAACCAACTTAAGTATTGCAGGGCAACACAGCTAGGTTTGAAAACAAAAGAACAGCCCATCCAAAATGCATGTTTGAGACTTAATTTGAAAGGGAACAACATGAAGCAGGAGCCAAACCCACCACCTGAATGAAGTCTAACACAGCTTCAGTGTTTCAGTAACCCTTGAACTTAGAACCGTTTTCTTGGTTAACTGTCATAACATGCCCTACAAGAAACAAAAACAAATGCATAATCATCAAATGCTCTGCAAATAAAGAAACGACGCAAACCAAGAAAACATCTGCAAATAAAAAAAACGCTGTTCCAAACCTGTTGGGGGCGGAGTTTGTTGACAACAGACTAGTGTCAAATAGAATCACATAAAAGTCACATGACTGCCTGCGCCATAACTTCAGTTTGTTCCCACTGTAGTTTGAAACCCTGTCAGTCAGCTGTTCTGTCTGTCTGTCCATCTTGTGTCTGTGCATTGACCTGTTCTGCTGACTCCGCCCCCTGCAGCACTTCTGTTGCACTGATTGGTTATGCAGCGTTTTTCATTTGCAGATGTTTTCTTGGTTTGTGTCGTTTCTGTATTTGCAGAACATTTCATGATTATGCATGTGTTTTTGTTTCTTGCAGCACTTTTTTTTTTTCATTTGCACCACATTCCTCTGTTTGTACCTCATTTAGATTCATGTTTGAGTTTGTGAATTTGCATCGTTTCTGTACTTGCAGCTGTTTTCTCAAACTGAGATGCACTGAGACATTAGTATTTGACCCTTGTCGGCCGCCGTACTTTTCAGTGAGATAAAAGAACTTATACTTAGACAACAGACCTAGATTTTTTTTTTTTTTTTTTTGCTTAAAAATAATAATATATCTAAAAGATGTTCAAGATTTACTGTCAAAAAATAAGTCTTTATAACTCACTTACAAGTTAGTTTTTAGGTGATTATGTCTTATTTTAGGTGTGATGACATATTTGTACTAGAAATGCGAAAAATACACGTGGTAAAATTGAGATTTTTGCAGTGTAACGCTGTTTCCACAGGCATGTACTTTAGCCTCTAGGCATGATGGGAAATCACTTCAATTGTTCTCAGGTAGATTTATTAGATACGAGCGTTCCATTGGATAATTATTAGGCTGATGAAGGTTTGACCCACTGGAATGTACTGTTATGTTTTCAAATGTAAGTTTATGTTTATGTCATGTTTGTCTCAACGCTGGTAAAAGAGTCAGAATCTGTAACACCTGCTGTTCTGGTCTTGTTTTATTTATTTATTTATTTTTGTGAACCCCAATTTTATTTGTATTTTTTATCGCAGTGTCACGTAGAGCAGCTGGTAGCCCCGCCCTCCTTCTGCCTTATCATTCTGATTGGCTGCTTTCACACCCGGCTGTAGCACATATAGCCAGCTGGGATCTCCATTCCAACAATCACCTGAAGCTACTAACAAAGTGCGCTTGCTTGTGTGTATGTAAATAAATAACCATATTCACTTTCAACTCTTGTAGTGGCCCCATGACAAATTTACTGTAAAATCAAGCGAGGATGCTCCTGGGTCGGCCACAATAAAGCTGGCAAATTGCATCGAGATGCAAACATCCCAATAAAAAATCTCATTTCACCCCAAATAAACCACAGGTTCCATTGATTGCAAACCACCACTGTTTTCATATCAAGCAAATCAAAAGATATGACAGCCCCCCTCCCCTCGCTTACAACCAAAACACAGCACGGCCCCTCAGTTAATGGGCCCGGTTCATGCATTTCAGCAAGCAATGCAAATTAGGAGAGAGGGGGACGGAGACGGGGCTCGCGTTTCCTCTTCTGCTGTTTCCCAGCATCATTGCAGGGTTAGAGCCTGATGAGAGCCAATCACTTTAACATAATATTTGCTCGCATGCGGATCAACAACCTTGTGTACTCGTTCTTCCTCTGGAACGGCGCTCAGATGTGGTGCAATGGCTGGTTTTGGGGTTCCTTCACTCCCATCTTTTACCTCCTCCTTTTAAACGCCTCCATTTTCCCATCATCTCTTCCCTTCACCTTCCTACTCTCTTTGCTATTTTCTTCCTTTTTTTTCTTCATCCTCCTTCATATTCTTCTTTAGCTCCTGTGCTTCGCTTCTTTTCTCCAGTTTTTTTCCATCCTTTACCCAGTGTTTCGAAGGTTGCTTATGAAACTACTTGTCCTGTAATAAGGAATATAAATATCACAGCATGTGAAAAAGATAATAAAATAATAAAAGGTAATAGTTAAAACTCCTGAAGACGTAAAGAAGTACACTTAAAGTTTAAAGAAATATAGCAAAATAAATGGAATCTGACCAGAGGATTTATTATAGATCATTACCACCCAGCAAATAGAGAACAAATATGGTCTGGTCTGGTCTGGTCTGGTCCTCAGGTCACATGACTTGTGCTACAGTCTCATACACAATACTCAGGATAATATTCTGTGATATGTGATGTGCCATCGTGGTCAAATGTTGCATATTTAGCATTACATGGAAGATCTTCTAAGGTTTTCATTAGAATACAGCCTGAGTTTAGACTCAGGCTTAAAACTGAACTAGGCTTAAGTCATGTTCTTGTATTAGAACAACCCAGTTTCTTATCATGTTCTCCAAGAATGTGCCAAAAGGAGTCATTTCTGCAAAGTAACAATAAAAAGAAGCTGAACCACTGAAGGAAGATGCACGTGTATTTGGTGTTTAATTCAAACTAGATTCATATGAATGTTTAATGTCAGAGTTTTGGTCAGTAATTAAACCAAATAAAAGCTACTCGTGTTTTCATCTGAATACTAACGCTCTGAACCGTGCTCCAGAACACGGGCCTTACCTTACTCCACCCTACAGCCTCTCCGTCACTTCAGCTCCATCCTTTTATCTCCTGTTCTTCCCATTCGTTCTTCATCTTCCAATACCTTCAACCATCCCCTCTCCTCATTCCCTTCCTTTTCCTCTCGTTTCCTTTTGTTCCCTTTGCTATTCATCTCCTTCTCCTTCCACCACTATCCTATTAACATCCCGACGTTCTCTTTTCTTCCTGTAACATTCCTCCTTTGCTCAATTTTCCCTTAATTCTTTATCTTATTCCATTTTTGCCTCCGCTGACATCCTCTAGGCACGTCCTCATTCCTTACTTTGCTTTCCCCCTGTTTTCCTCCTTCTTTTATGTCTTTCCTCAGTACTCCTGCTTCACTTCTTTGCTCCATTTTCTTTAACTTTTCCCTGTTGTTTCTCCCGACATCTCCTTTTTCTTTTCTTTTTTTTACTTCCTTCCCTCCAGCCCCGTTCTTTTATCACTTCCCCTCCTTTCCTCATTCCTCACTCTCCTTTACCTTCTTCTTTTTCTTCCCACACCTCTTTCCTCCCTTCTTTTTCCCCTCACTCTTCTTACCTCCATCCCTTTTTCCCCCCTCGCCATGGCTTTGTGCTTCATGCGGCGGCGAAATGAAATTCCCATCATCAGAAAGCAGCAATTTCCACAAAACAATGTGAGATCACACGGCATGGTGGAGAGCACCCCCCCACCCCCCTCCTTTTCCCTCTACTCGGCCCCCACCCCTGAGGCGACCAGTGCCTATGTAGATTGGAGGATTAATGTTCTTTCTGTGTGTGTGTGTGTGTGTGTGTGTGTGTGTGTGTGTGTGTGTGTGTGTGTGTGTGTGTAAAACAATGGCAGCAAATTCAGGAGTATTTTCAGAAGTGAACATACTGTATGTGTGCACACTTTAGTGATGTGTGAGGGTTGCACACACACACACACACACACACCTGCTAACAGGACAGAAGGTTCAGACAGGGTAAATGGGGGGAGGTGAGGTGGGCTGCGTCTCCTCTTTTCTTCTCGGCATCTCTCTTCTTTAATATCAGTGTTTTCAAAGGATTGAGCTAAGCTGCCAGGGTGCTCTTGAACATGGAAGACACAGATAAGAAATGGGATTGTGGAGCAGAGCAAGAAGAGTCAAAATGAGAGCGTGACTTTGCCAGAGGAAAAGTTTTTCAGACTGAGAAACAAAAGGAACGTTGTCATAGTATGTGCAAAAAGTCCAGAAAATCAAAAATAAAATAAATATGTGTCAGTGTGTTGTATATTGTGTACCCTAAATGGTGAATGTTCTGCTCTTCTATAGTTCTTTTGGTACTCAAAGCCTCACATTCACACACCAGTAGGAGGACACTATAATAATGCACCATGTCAGACTCTACTGGGAGCGATTTAGGGTTCAGTTTTTTGCTCAAGGACACTTCAACATGTGGACAGTGGGATCCAGGATTTGAACCACCAACCCTTTTGATTATTGGACAACCCGCTCTACCAACTGAGCCACAACTGAAGAAGAGTTGTCTCTCCTGCATGAGCTCTGGAACCTTTAATAGACTAAGACCAAAGACAAACAGGAAGAGGTTCTGATGTCATACATAGTCGAACTTCCCAAAATCAATCCCTCCAGAAAGATGCATTTTTTCCAAAAGGGCACATATTCACTACAATAATTGCATATTTTTGTGCAAAATACACAAAATATGTGGGGCTCACATGATTTCACAATCGGCGTATTTTTCATAAAGTTTAAAAAATATTGCATTGCAACTGGACACGGGTAGTGATGGAAGATGCGAAGCGTTCACAGAAGGTAAACTACCCACGAAACCTCAAGAAAAAAATCCTCCGAGATGATGGAAAAATGCAGCTCATTTGTCGACAAAAATATCCATCAAACCAGTACCATATGTCCTACAGGAGAGTAGGTTCATACTATGTTTCACCCCATCCAACTGTACGACGGAACATAAGAGAAAATCCACTTTTTCAGCGAAGAATATTTGTTTCTGCTGCAGTGATAATAATGTTCTATGAAAATAATTAGAAAAAAAAACTGTCACTTATAGTCCAGAAAATACGGTAGACATTTTTCATTTAGTAGTAGCTCAGATCGAACAGGATGTGACAGAAGAATCTGTTTGTTTGTTTTTTATTGAAACACATGTTTTTCCAGTTCCCACATATTTTCACAACTTCACGTATTTATTGCTAATTCCCACAATTTCATCTTCATAAAACCATGTAAAAGTCCTACACATTCCATCGCACAATCAATGATTTTTACCCACATTTTCTGGAGGGACTGTAATATGTATGAAGAGTGGAAATGGAAACATCCAGCTCTGTTCAAACTGAATCAAACTTCACATTTGTATTTTTTTTTTTTTTTTTAAAACTATGATGTTAAAAATAGTCTCACAAGAACATTGTGAGCTATTCTTCTATCATCTTGTAAAAAAAAATGTGTTCCTTTCAAAAAAAAAAAATAAATCATGGGCAACTAATGATCAAAGTTGCAAAAAAAAAAAAAGAAAAAATACATAATACAATATTAGCAATGGTGCAAGTCAGAAAACGCATGTAACATTAGTAACTAGTTGCATTTAATAGTGTCAATTATATCTGAGAAAAAAGTAGGTTATTATATTATTAACCAGTGTGTTAGTGGACGTTACTGCTGTAATCTCAGAAAATGGCTCTAATATTACTGCACAGTGTTGATTTAATTTAGTTTAAATTTCCAGGTTAAAGTATTTGTTAGAAACTGAGTCAAATGTTGTAAGTTACGTTAATTTGATGAAATAGTCAAAAACTGCTAAAGTTGTTTGACCTGTTCACATACGACATTTCAAAGAAAACCTCCATCACAATACTGATGTGGAATAAAACCTTTACAGGTTTGCAAACAAGTAATTAAAATGAGGAAGAATGTTTGATGGAGCCATGAGTTACATCCCTGAGCATCCACCTGATAAACAGAACTGAGGTTCACTCTTCTACCAGGACACACTGTGTTTCTGGTTTGGTGGATCAACACTCCATACCACTGCAGTAACTGACCTTTTTTTTTTTTTTTAAATATAATGAAGGGGATTCTAGAACTGCAGTTACTGGATAATGTCCTGCTAATTCCCTCATAGCGACACCTTTTGCCAAAACAGCCACACAATAATGGTACGTATGAAACCAAAGTACGGTCAGTGTTTTTGTGATGTCATTAAAACCTTTAAAGTTACTGAAAATTTCAATCGGTATGTACAGATTTTGCAGTCACTTATAATTTATGTTGTTTCTTTGTGATGGATGATGCTAGAAACAGCCTCCTTTTGGTCAAATGTACTGTAACTTAAATGATGAATATGCCGAAGAAAAGTAAATATCATGTTTACCACTTTGTGTGTGTGTGTGCATGTGTGTGTTCGCGCGCATGTGTGCATGTATATGTGCGTGCGTGTGTGTAGGTGTGCATGTGTGTGTGTGCGTGTGTGTATGTGTGTGTGTGTGTGTATGTGTGTGTGTATGTGTGCATGTGTGTGTGTGTGTGTGTGTATGTGTGTGTGTATGTGTGCATGTGTGTGTGTGCGT
>JAPSES010000144.1:21181719-21195893 GCA_029822895.1 Maxillicosta whitleyi
TATTGACTGACTTTGGTTTGGAGGTGGGGGGGGGGGGGGGCAAGGATTGGGGGGGTTGGTTGAACCCAAACTGGAAATCACTGTGCAGCCTGGTTCCAAACCTGGGTCCAGATGAGTTCAGTTAAAGTTAATACAGTGAAAGAAAGAAACACACACACATACATGAAGGGTTTCTGAGTTTAAAAAATATGAATATTCCTCTTGTTCCTGTTCCATCTGTTCTTCAGTTTAATGGATCTATTTACAAACAGAACACTAGCTCCACCTGGTGGACCAAGATACACATGACCCATCATCATACTTCAGGTTAGGGTTAGCCCAGGATAACCCATCATCCTGTAGGTTAGGGTTAGCCCAGGATGACCCATCATCCTGCAGGTTAGGGTTAGAGTTAGCCCAGGATAACCCATAAACTACCGGTTAGGGTTAGCCCAGGATAACCCATCATCCTGTAGGTTAGGGTTAGCCCAGGATAACCCATCATCCTGTAGGTTAGAGTTAGCCCAGGATAACCCATAAACTACCGGTTAGGGTTAGCCAAGGATAACCCATTATCCTGTAGGTTATGGTTAGGGTTAGCCCTGAATAACCCATCATCCACTGGAAAACTAGAACACTGAAGGAAACACACAGGTCTACCTTTAATTTAAGGTGGAATGAAGTGGTGATGGTGGCTTTAATGTCTGTGTTTGACTGTGGGAACATCTTAGAACAGTTCTACTGTGAGTCAAACATGCACGGTATAGCTCAGAGTTTTAGGTGGAATGTCTGAATGAACGACCAAACAAAGGAAGATTCTAGAAGCAAAAACTAATCTTTCTTTTACTTCAAGCATCAACAACAGAACATAAACAACAACAAAAACAGATCTACCATACATTTTCAATAGTCCTACATAAATTTAAAATTAAGGCTTTTTCTCTGTTCTTTTTTTTTTTTTTTACCGTTTCCAAAGGAGTGAACAACTTTTATCATCAGGTCCATCCCATAATTTCACACCCACAACCCCAGTCCATCCAAACTTCACACTGTAGTGCATTCACAAATATGAAGATCTATGAAATTAGAATTACTCCCTCAATTCCAATATAAAACTCTTACCCACACTGGAGTACTTTTACTGTGGAGTACTTTTATAGTGGACTACTTTTATTGTGGAGTACTTTCACTGTGAACTACTTTTACTGTGGAGTACTTTCATATTGGAGTACTTTTACTGTTGAGTACTTTCACTGTGAAGTACTTTTACTGTTGAGTACTGTTACCGTGGAGTGTTTTTTTTTTTTTTTTACTGTGGAGTACTTTTACTGTTGAGTACTTTCACTGTGGAGTACTTTTACTGTGGAGTACTTTCATAGTGGACTACTTTTATTGTGGAGAACTTTCACTGTGAACTACTTTTACTGTGGAGTACTTTTACTGTGGGGTACTTTCATAGTAAAGTACTTTTACTGGTACTGACAGTAGTACTGATAGTGGTACTTGTAGTGACAGTGGTAATGATGGTACTGACAGTGGTATTGATAGTGGTACTAGTACTGACAGTGGTGCTGATGGCACTGACAGTAGTACTGATGGTGGTACTTACAGTAGTACTGATAGTGGTACTAGTACTGAGAGTGGTACTGGTACTGTGATGGTCAGTACCACTGGTGGTCATTTAAGTATTATGTACTTGGGACAGGACCGTAAACCAGGCCTAGTACAAACACCGAGTACCGACCGTTTCCGTTAGCTAAAAGCTAACTGTGTTCCTGCAGTACCAAACTAAACAAACAACACAGCAGTAACAGATATCCAGCCTCCTAAACAGTCCTCCGCTGATAGTGTAGTAATTGCAAAGTAATACCCAGATACAACGAACACAACCTATTCGATTCATGTTACAACGTACTGTTTTGTACCCTCGGTAATTATCCATATTTGATCCACTACGCATGCGCATCCGGCGGTTCGCGGTTGCGCCAACTGGTAGAGGATGTTGCTAGCAGCCAGTGTAGATGCATAGCCTTTTTCACAACAATAACATCAACCAAATTTGCATCTCGTATCAACCCGTTTAGAGGAGTATACGTTCCGAACGCGTTCGGAGACCGTGCATTGGACCGCGCAACGCCGAGTTTCCTTCCTTCTATTTCGGACAGATCTTGTGTTGACAATGGGAGCGGATGGGTTTGCAGATTTACAGGGCTCCTTTTTGCAGGAGCAGAAACAAGAATCATGGCTGGCCAGCTAGGCCGCACATAGGTTTTGTAGCTAGCAGCAGCAGCCTTTTGAATCTAAAATACTGTATGCGGGCTTGGCATTAGCACGTTTTTAGTGTTGCTGGTTGCCAGCGTTTTAACTACACGGCTATCGTCACTTTTGTTGTCTTTGTGGGCCGTCAACACAAGCTAGTCAACCCGCTAGCGTCACAACCTTGACTGGTTGACGTCTTCGTCGTTAGCTATTTTAGCTGCTATCGTTAGCTAGCATTGTGCGACTAGCCATCCATTAGTCAAAACCTCTGTTAAAAACACTTTTGGTAAAGAATTTGTCCTCGTCGTTGTGGGCCTGGTGGGCATTTGTACCAACGGTTCTTTTAGAAACGTCTTCCTCTGGATGAATGTGGGACAAAATGGAGACCCCGACGATTGTGTACGATTTGGATACCTCTGGGGGCTTAATGGAGGTAAGGTTGTTCTGCTCTGAGGCCTCACTTGAGTCAAATACCCTTTTATTGCAAATGCTTTGTGTGTGCTCTAAAACTTTAATTTCCAGTCTCCGCGGACCGCCGTAGTTTGCTGTCAGGCAGTTGTTGGCTAGCTAAGCCGCTAGTTTTGTTTGATAATGGAGGCCACAAGTTACCGCACTCTCCAAGCTTAGCATGCAACAGCACATCGGACTCAAAAGCTGCATGTCTGTCCAGCACCATAGCTTCATTGTCAGTCACGATTATATACTGAATTATTAAACAACTTTTACAGCAAATCCAAACACTGCTGGCGCCTCCGAAATCCGAGGAGGTAGAGAAGAGGAGTCGGAAGTTGGTCAGAGACGTCCGGAGGAGCGGCCGGGCCACCAACCACGACACCTGCGACAGCTGCCGGGAGGGGGGCGACCTGCTCTGCTGCGACCACTGCCCTGCAGCCTTCCACCTCCAGTGCTGGTACGGTCCCACCAACAGAACACACAAGGCATGCAGGCTGATCAGTGTCAAGTCAGAGGAAACACACACGACACTACGGCTGGGTTACGTCCTGTTGTTTCTAATGCTTCAAATGTTAGCAGAGTTTCGGGTTAAATGTGTTTGGAGGTGAATGTCTGCCCTGCTGAATTTGCACATATATGGCTTTATTTGCTGAAAGGTGTGTCCACATAGTGCTCACCCATACTCAACGGTGAGGGCTTCAATGACTTTACTGACTCCTATTGTAAATGTAAGTGTTGTTCAATAAGCTACATAGTGCCGAAATGACTCTCACCCGTCAATCATTTTAATCATATTTGTCGTCCTATTTCCGGTGTATTATTGACAAACTTTTCTTGGATTTAACGTTAAACCTGGTGTTTAATGAGTATGGAGGAGTTGGACTAACTTAACCGCCATGTTCCGTGTTTGTATGCATTTACTTATATATATATATATATATATAGTTCCTTTACTGTCATATCTGAACTGAGTAGAGCTTTAAATGTGGTGCTCACTGACCCTAGTTGCAGTCGCTATGTTTGGTGCCGTCATGTGCTTTTTTTTATTCATGTATGCCTATATCTTAGTTTTCTGGGTTATTGTCAGTGGAAGTCGGTAGGATGTGGAGTAAAGGAGTGTTTGAATGTAATCTTGGTGTGTGTTTAGTGCTGTGAGGCTGCTGTCGGTCCTCCCCTCCGGTCGCGGCTGCAGCTGCTGCTAAAAATGGAGTCGAGCCTCCTCTGTTTACAATATGGCGACCTCCCTGCTCTTTTTTTCTGTTCCACCGCCATCTTACCAGCCTTATAAAATTCAGCTCCGGCAAAGACGGCTCACAAATGACACCAGATCGTACTATGGTGTGTTGTGTGTGTGTTTAGAGGTGGACATTCGGTTCGGGTAGGGGAGGTGGGGATTGCTTTCGACGCCTCTCTGGCTCGTCTCATTGTCGCGGTACTCCCGAAAAGCTCCTGGACGCAACATCTGTTTGCATGATCATTTTAACTTTGGCATTTGGGTTGGAGTTACGTTAAGAGTGTTACGGGGAAACCGTTTGTCCGTCTATGGCCAGGGCTGTGGCATTGCCAACCGAATATGGAGGAACATGCTGTAAACAGATGGATTATGTTGAAGACTCTCTAACAAAGGCCAACTAGAGCATTGTAGAATGCAACATTTCATCCTGGACATTACATATCCAGACTTGTTACATTTTCCCTCCTTGGTTTATGGTTTAACCGTTTCTTGTTTAGTTTAATATGGCACTTTTTTTTTTCCCCTGACCATTTTACTTTGAATTGTAATGAGACACACCTCATCAACATTGGATCCCAAAAGGAATTAATGCATTTTTAATATTTTTCTCAATAAAATTATTATTATGCTTAGATTTTGCAAGTCCTGTAATGTAATGGACATTGTAATTGACCGATAAATGTAGTTTTTCAGTCTCATTTTTATAATGGAAAAATGCTTCCTTCAGATGGGAGCAGAATAACTATTGTTTTGTTTTTTTTAAACTGAATTGTATCTGATTTGAAGTTTCACTTAAAGTTTGAACAGGAAGCAGCACAAAATATAGGCTTAAACAATGGGGCATTTTGAAACTGTGATAAGTAAGGAGAGTCTGGTGAATGATCCCAAGACTTGAGTCTTGGGATCATGATGATGTGTACAGAGTGAATTTTGCCAAACCGGAGGGGTCGACAATATAAATGGCCTGGTGGCCCAGACATACTTTTAAAACTGTCAGGGCCACCAGATCACTCCAACCAGTTACCCGGTGGGGCCAGTAAAAATAATGCCTCCATTAAAAAAAAAAATCTAATTTCACATTCCCTTCTGTGTTTTGATTTCTGTTAAATCATCTAGGTAACCACCACTAACACGTTACATGATCCCGTTCAACCGACTACGGCAGGCCAACTCTTATCACAATTCGCCACTCCCACAATGCGTCTGATATTTCGACACCATAAAAAACGCCGTCCAAACCAACCAAACGGCATAAAATACACCCTCCAAACCAACAGAACGTCATAAGAAATGGCATTTACATACAAAACATCACAACGTTACGTGCATCACTTATACAAAACACAACAGGATCAGTTTAATATATGTTAAAGTGAAGGTGTTGACATCAGTCTCAGGTGTGGTGTTTGATGAGAGGACAGAATATAGCACAGCTTTTATTCATTAGACCGGACTAGTCAGAGTTTTACCCACAGAAGATCACACATAATTCATATGGGAATAATGAAGACAGAAGGAGGTTCAGTGAAAACTCTGAGTCTGTTAACTCTGAAATAAGGGAAACTGCATTTTCCGTTTCACAAACAGATCTAACTCCAGACAGAGGAACTGAAGCTCGGGGTCAGTTACCATAGTAGTGTTTTTCGTGATTGTTGGGGTCAATATCGGACACATTGACCTGGGCCAGTGGTTTTGATAGAGGGACCAGTGGCAAATTTCCCTTATTGTGTACCCCTGAACTCTCACTGATTGTTTCACTATTTTTACCACAGCAACCCCCCTCTGAGTGAAGAAATGCTTCCCCCTGGAGAATGGATGTGTCATCGCTGCAATGTTCGAAAAAAAGTGAGTTACTAGTTCAGTACCAGTACCAGATTCAGCTTTATGGTCATTCGATCAATGCTACTTGATAGAAGGAAATGTAGTTACCCAAGTTTCAGTGTTTTTAGCATGAGAAAATAAAATATGTGAATGCTAAAAGGGATATGTAATAAAAAAAACTTCCATAAAATAAGCACAAAAAAAAAAGAAACAACCTATTAATGTGTTCAAAATTACACTGTATGTAGCAATTGTCCAGTACTGTAAACTGTAGAGAATGTAGACTGTAACTAATAATCCAAAGGTTATAGAGGGACTTACAGGTGAGCAGGAGGAGCTTGTATTGGAAAATTTAATTGTAGTTTGGAGAAATTAGAGAATGTAACTAACTGTAGAGATTGTAATTGTAACTGTAGAGAATGTAACTAGAACTGTAGAATATGTAACTGTAGAGTTTGTAACTAACTATAGAAAATGTAACTGTCTGAGGGCTAACTATCATTTTATCTCCTGTTTCAGAAGCGAGAGCAGAAGTCAGAGCAGACTAACGGAATACCAGAGAGGTCTTTGTCCAAACGTTCTGCGTCCCCAGCTGTGGAGCTGGAGCTCAATGCCGGCCCGCTGAGACTCGATGGCCTCCCCCCAGGGGCCGGAGCAGCCGGACCTGGTCTACGAGTGGCTCAGGTGCGCCTCCTGGACCGCAGGACCAGCAGCAGACCAAGCAGCCGACCCGGCACCCCGACCTCCAACACCTCCTCCACCCCAACCCCATCTGAGGAGCAGAACGATGGCGAGGAGGAGACGGCGGAGCCAGAGGACGACGTTCAGGGAGCTGAGCTGGAGGGGGCGTCTGTGCCCCCCACACCCCGCCTCCTCAAGAGGCCTTTCCAGCTGTTAATAGCAGCCGCTATGGAAAGAAACCCAACCCAGTTCCAGCTGCCCAGTGAGCTCACCTGCACCACAGCACTGCCAGGTCCGTTATCTCACAGCAGGAAGCCTCCGGTTACACCATAGCATTAGCCTCATGACAGGACTGTCTAACACATACATGATGTGGGTAAAAGTCTGCGGATACCATGGATCCGGGGTTTGTTTTCTGTAGGGTCTATACGGACTAATATCACAATATAATTTATATTATGGGATACATATCAGTGCATTGGTTAGTTTGATTGAAATTATTATCTTTGTTTCCAAAATGATTCACAGATGGTTTGGACTGAATTCATATCAACATTGATTTTTTTTTTCATGACTCTGGTTTTAAATGTCCTTCCTCTAAATGTCTCTAATATTTGTTCTGCTCTGACTATAAATAAGACTTTCCTAGTGCAATTAACCATCTACTTTGTTCACATGTGACTGAGGAAGAAAAATCTACAGTAAACTTTTAGGAAATATGTATCCCATAATATTAAACAATATTGTGACATTAGTCCTTATAGTTTTGGATTCAGACCCTGTTAGAAAACAAACACCTGGATCCAACGTGTGCACAGACTTTTGTCCATGTACTGGATGACTTGTAGTAGTGTATGAGGCTATTGATTATATATACATGACAAATTTGATTAAGAGCACATGTATTCTAAACCTCGTCACTTACCTATTTTTCAGTGGTGGGAAACTGGTTTGGACCCACTTTAGGGTCACAGGCCACCAGTTGAGAACCACTGCTTTAAAGGATGTCTTTGTTGTGATTTTAGGCAGCAGTAAACGGAGGAGAAAAGAGGAGCTGCTGGGGAAGCCATTCAGGAGACCCCAGCACGAACTGGACCCCAACGGCCTGGTTCCCCTACCGGTCAAAGTGTGCTACTCCTGCAACAGGTTTGTACTGTTGGGTTCCAGGAGCACAGCGGGTCACTGGTGCTGTGACGTAACTGCCCCCCTGTCCTCTGTCCCACAGGAGCTGCAGGTTGGCGCCTTTGATCCAGTGTGACTATTGTCCTCTTCTGTTCCACATGGACTGTCTGGACCCTCCGCTTACTGCTTTACCTGCTGGGAAATGGATGTGTCCAAATCACGTTGAGCACTTAGTGGTAAGAGTCCTGTTTTTGACCGCTGAACACACTGCTCTTGTGTCTGTTATTTTTGGTTAGTTTTTCCTTAGTCACCTTCTTCACCAGGGTACTGTACCTCATGTGTTTGTGTACACCGTCCTCATCTGTCCAGTTGAACCAGAGGACGCTCAGTCTGTCCAGCCGCTGTCAGCTCTTTGACCAGTTTCAAGATAGAATGTCCCAACACGCTGTCAAGTTGGACTTCCTGCGGAGAGTCCATCGACAAAATGCACCTAACCGCCGCAGCATTCACCAGCACAACAAGAAGACCCTTAAGGTAGGACGTTTGAAATGATCACAGCTGGAGCTCACCGTTTGAAAACCAATCTGTGTAAATGGAAACGAAGTCCAGCTCAAGCCAACTGAACTTGAGCTTATTATTACTGTGATGATGATTATTTACTACTTTGCCACTTGTTTCTTCGTGTTCTTTTATTCTGTAATCATTAAATGTATATATACAGGTGGTCCTTGGGTTACGACATACCCGACTTACGTCATTTCGACTTTACGATGCTGAAATTTTATCTGCCGTTACTGTACATACGTACTGTATACTGTATGTACAGTATCTTTTTTTTTTTTACTTTATTTCATTAATATGAAGTATAATACATGTATTTAGTATTCTGCCCCTGCTTGTGTGTGTAGCTACAAGCTCGGCAGATGGATAACAGGTTTCCCAAGAAAAGCCAGACACCAAACTTGTCTTCAAAGCTTTAGTTTAGACTCAGTGCAAAACTGCAAACATACAAACAGAATATGTCTGTTATGATTATTGTCTTAATATATTCACATGGCATTACATATTCAAATGAACAGGAAATAAATCGCTTGCTCAATGCTAACTTAAATGGGAAAATCCATAGATACGCTAATGATTACCATTTACAGATTAATGTCTTTTTGTCCGGCAACCACCTCACATCAGAAATGTTTTTACTATTCATTCATAAACTGAATATAAAACAACTTACAGGCAAACGTTTTCTTGGTCAAACAAATTATGAGAAAACTGTTTATTAGCTTGTCTGAACTGACTACGGGAACACTGAAAGCACAAATACACGTAACTGTAACTTATTCTGACCACTAGAGGGCACCATTTGCTAGCTCTTATGAAGCAAACGTCACATTTGGATAGTTCAATTCTAATAGAATTCCCAGAATGCACCTGTGACAGAATAAGAACATATATTTTTTTAAATAGTAGAATTGATTTTGGTGTCCTATTCCTGTTGGTTCTGATGGGGTAATCATTGCTGCAGAATCATCAGTGTTCTGCTGTAATACTGACTAGTCCTAATTTCTGGGAAAACTGATGTCACTGAGTCTGTGGGTTTGTCTTGTGCAATAGTTTGGAGTCCGGAAAACAACCTGAAAGAAACCGGAGGAGTTCATTACAGAAATCTGGTGTCCGTGTTACATGCAGATTTATCTATGAGCATCAAATAAAAATGTGTTTTGCCTGAAAAACAGTTTCTCTTTCATCTCAGTAAATATTTATTTTTAAAATCCACCCAAAAGTGATCCCAAACCTGCTCCAGAACATTAGTATATATGCGATTTGAATTTTTACCCCCCTCTGTCCTGCTTTAGGACCAGTTTCAGAGAATAACCCAATTCTGTTCTGTCTTTTTAGCTCTACTATATTCATTTTGTTTTGTAGTGTCAGTCAGACAAAACTGACAATAAAGCTGACTTTGAACGTGTACGGAACAGATGGTTTTCTCTTGAGTCGTATGCTTTGCTGATGAAATGCCATTGGTGTTGTGAACATAAACATGGTGAATGTTTGCTCTCAGGTGCCAGATGCCATCAAGTCCCAGTACAGGAGTCCTCCGCCCATGCTGCTGCCGGCGGGCGTGCGACAGTTGGAGTTGGTCTGTAGCAATGTCCCTGAGCACCAGCCCTCAAAGCACTTCAGCACAGAGGCCGAGCAGCAGGAGGTGGGTGTCACAGCAGGCCTGACAGTGACTGTCATAAACCACACACACACACACACACACACGACTGACTGCTTTAAACAAAAGCACATTGGGGTCAATATGACATTATAATGGCAACCACCTTGATACTGAGGCGAATAAAGTCAGAGTTAGTGTGCTTTAGTGACTTTTAAAACTGCTTTCACAACAATAAATAAATATCATTAATCAAAACTATTCCTCCTTCCATAAATGTACATGTTTAACCCGTAAAGACCCAGTGGTACTTTTATGGCAGTTTGCATATGAAATTTTCTTTATTTTTAACCTTTCCCAAGTGACTTTATTTCCATTTATTCTAATGTTATGATCCATATTTTGCAATTTTTAGTAAAAATCTTCTTTTTTTTTCCCCTATTTAATTGACTGGTCCTGTAGATGTTTATTAAAGTTCACATTGAAGTTGATGATTATTATATAAAAAAAACAGATCGAACTGAATAAACAGTGTCTTTTTCAGTCCAGTCTGTCATTAACTGAACATAAACCCAGTGTGTCCATCCACTGGTACTGATCCAACTCCATGGGTTTTACTGGTAAATCAATGTTGGAGAAGTGTTTCCATGGTAACTACAGAGCCTCTGAACGTCCAAATATGGGTTTAAGAATTAAAGACGTACATTTGGGTCTTTAAGGGTTAAAGGTGGACGTTTGTGTCTTTAAGGGTTAAAGGTGGATGTTTGTTTTCTTTGTCTTCCACCACAGACTGAATCTGTCCATGGTGTAGTTTTGTTCTTTCATCATGTGGATTCATGTGCCACTGTATTTATTGTCTGCTTCTGCATTTGATTTTTGTAAAAGGGCGGGTCACAGAAAACTGTCTGACCAAAAAGTGGTCTGCAGTGGTTATATGTCAGTTTCATGTTGCTTAGAACCTCGGCGGAGGGATACCAAAAACCTAGTACCGGGGTATTTCAAGTCCTTTTTCATAATGGAAATGTAAAAATGCCCAGTCAAATCAACCAGTACCATGTAGTGAAAACTTAGCATCAGTGAGTAGGAAAATTCAATTAAAAACCACAACATTGAACAGATGTTTTACCTGCATGTACAAAAGATCCCCAAATGTAATTGTTCCATATCTTTCAGTTCATCTCACCAATGAAACCAAAGCCACCCCTCATGCCCAGGCTGTCACCATAAATTATCTTCGATTTAATGATTAAAATCTGCTGTCCAATGCAGTGTACAGCAGTGGGGAAAAAAACAAAACAGTGGTGCTGGTTCTTATAGCAGACAATGACCAGGGTGCAATGAGATGCTATTAATAAAAGCGCACCGGTCAAACAGTGGTAAATGGTGAGAAGGTCATGAAAAACATCACTTCTGTTGAATGTAGACAAGTATCACAAGGACATAAAAGCAGGACTTTCTCTGTAATGACTAGGATGATCATGTTCTAACTGTGATGGGCCTGTTCATGTGCATGTTTGATGAATGGTTGGTTTGAACCTTTTAACCCCTGAAAAACAGACTGCCGTAGTTTCAGTTTTGGTGTTTCACGGTAAAAATTCAGAAAAAACACTAAAAATAAAGGAAAAGCATCACAACACCGGAAACAACAGAAAAAAACTGCAAGGAAAACTGTACCAAAAAAACTATTTTTTACAGTGAGTCAGTCTCACTCACTGCTGTGTTTTACCCCCCATTCCACAGGGGTTGGGGGTGAACTGAGCATGCTCAGATGTCTATGGAAAAACAAGGTCTTTTCTATCAACACGATTTGAAATGTTTGAGGAACAGTTGAATTTCTATGAGTATTTCTATAGATCCTACATTCACAGCACAAACACGTCAGGGGTTAAAAACTGTCCCTCGTCTTGTGTTGAACCGTTGTCCGTTTTTTTTCCTCAGTGGCTTCAGGACGTCATCGCCCTCCAGTGCAGCATCATGCGCCACCTCTCTATCAAACAGAAAGTATCGACCACCACAGCCACGGCGTCATCAGGACCGCCGTCTGCCGACTGGGACGTAGAACAGAAAGCCTCACGTGAACCAACAGAAGATGTGAAAACCCACACCTCATTAGGACGGACTTCTTCTCCTGACTCCTGCTCTAAACCCTGCAGTACACCCACAGACCTCCAGGGGGCAGCGCTGGGGGCCTGTAAATGCACCGTGACTGCCTGCCAGAACTGTAGAAAACCCAACGGTCCTGTAGCAAAGGGGAGTCCGCCTCCCAAAGCCAACGGTCCTGTAGATTGTCACAGTGCCTCTGAGTCCTGCAGGCAGGCAGAGCTACAGCACAGACTGAAGCCCCTCCCCAGTCCCCTCCCCCCAGACTTGGCGTCCAACACGGGGATGCTCAACCACATAGGACAAGAAACCGTTAAGAAGGAGCCAGAGAGCACTACAGACATGTGCACTCAGAAGAAGTGTCCCACTGCCCCGACGATATGGCCCCGCACAGACCAGCAGAACCAGAACCACCGGAGCCAGGAGCTGAACCTGAGCAGTGATGAGAAACCATCCATCACCAGCAGCGCCCACGCAGACACAGCAGCCAAAGGCAGCCAGGAGCACCACCCAGCACCACCCATTCCAGGTAACCCAGTCCAGCACCACCCAGTCTGATGCACACATTTAGGAGCTGCCGAACAGGGGCATGGTTTTCTAGAACATGTTGTAGAAATTCCTTAATGTCCACCAGACAGATGATCCTTTTCCTACTTAAACCATGAATAAAAACAGAGTAAATGTTCCTCATTTTCATCATGTGAAGTCCAAAGCCCAGTGGACGTCACTGCAGTGTTTTCATCAGGTCAACTGTCCAGTTTAACATTTATCTGAGTGAATTCATTTGATGTCCAACTGTAGCAGCTGAGGAATCCTTGCAAACCATCTATGAAAGTCATATTTTTAGACGGTGAATTGAATATCCTCTGGCTTTAGTTTGGTATCAGTTCTGTTACTTCAGAGTGGGTCAGTACCAATCTGAGCCCGTCTGTGCAGATCCAGAATTTTGGTCCCAGCGTCTCTGAAACATCATCAAATCAAATTTTATTTCTGTAGCTCCAAATCATAACAAAAGTAATCTCATGGCAGATGTGGAGCTGGTAAAACCAGGCTGTAGTCAAAGTTCTATGGAACAAGAACAAGAGTCAGTGCTGTTTGAGTGGTCTTTGAAAACAGAAATAAACGACAGTCAGAACCAGAATACAATATTGTCCTGATTTTGGACATTTGCCTGTGACATCATCGGAGTCCCACTCCGTTCCCACAACGTTACATGTAGATGTTGAGTGACGCAGAAAGGCTCTGGACCTTCATGTAGAGTACTGATGTGTTTTTGCATGTTTGTAAAGCACATGTAGACATAAGGAGTTCAGCTTTACACCAAAACAGCTCCCCCTGGTGGTCTGTGGACAGAAACCTCCCCAGTAAAACGGACAGATGTGGACTGACTGTGTTGTCTCCTCTGCAGACATAAAGGCTAGTCCTGGTCCTGGATTACTGCCCAGGCCCCTGTCATCCATCACTGACCTGAAGGAAGGGTTGGACGGTGAAAGGGGTAAGTGTGTCCACCTCATGTCCACCACGTGTTTCCACCCCGTTTCCACAGGTGTCTACCCTGTTTCTTTCACGTGTGTCCACATGTGTCCAACCCGTGTCCACATGTTCTGTGTCTGTAACTCTGTAACCGTGGAATCGTGTGCCTGTAGGCATCGAGCTGGACAAGCTGGATGTAGAGATGATCAAGCTCCTGGCCTGGCAGAGGATTCAGCAGCTGTTTCCCCCCAAAGCGCCCAGCACTTCTCCTCTTCCTCCTCCTCCGCCTCCTCTTCCTCCTCCATCTGCCAGCTCTGCCCCCAAAGTGCCGTCGCCGCCCCCTGACAGTAAGCCTGTGTCTGACCCGCTACAGATCTGTGAGTTGTACTGCAGTGGTTCATACTGTTGTCCTCCCCCAGGCCAGAGGAAGGTGCAGGCCCGAGCTGTCTTCTACCCTCTGATAGGAAAGGGCCCCGCCGTCAGCATGTGCTACAGGACGTTGTATATCGGATCAGGTAGGACGCCGTCACAGTCTCATCACTGCAGTGGCTCTGATGTCCACTTTACATATGGAGAAACCAGGACATACAGTGACACGTTAGAGCAGGACTCTCAAACTGTTTTTAGGCCCAGTTTACACGACAACGCTCTAAAGTCAAAACAACTCCATATTTGATCAGATGGACCTTTCTTTTAAACGGCTACAGTGTTTTAGGGGTTGAAAAACATAAAACTGTTTTCTCATGGTGTAGAATTTCCTTCACAAGCAGGCGCATGTGCAGGAAAATAACATGTGGGAGTTTTTCCTGTAACATTTACATTGTCTTTACATTGTCTCTTTATAGAGAATAGTAGAGAACAGAGAAGGAAGATGTTCTGTTTCCTATTTTG
>JAPSES010000144.1:21224663-21235943 GCA_029822895.1 Maxillicosta whitleyi
CTGATGCACTCCCACCTCCACCTTGAACTCCTGTCACACCTACAGCACACCTCCTGTCCACTGTCTTACAGTCCTCATACATGTCCTGTCCTCTGTCTTACAGTCCTCAGACATGTCCTGTCCACTGTCTTACAGTCCTCACACATGTCCTGTCCCACAGTTCCTCTGTGGACACCCTGTCAGAAGTTTTCTCCACATCTACAAAGACACATTACAGCTCCTTCTGATCTTCTCTGTACTTCTACCAACATCCTCAAACCAAATACTGCATCTTTAGGACTCTTTTGGCATGAAACCATCCTGCTGCTCATAAATGATCACTTCTGTCCTCAGTCTAGCTCCACCTCCTCTTTCCCTTCCCTTCATTGTATGGCTCATCAGTTTTATTCCTCTGTAGTTTCTACAGCTCTGAACATCTGCCATGTTCTTCAAAATGGTCACCAGGACACTTCTGCTCCATTCATCTGAATCTTCTCACTTCTTGAGATCCTGTTGGACTCCCCAGTCGGAAACTCTACTTCCATTTCAGCAGGCTTTCAATTTCAGCAGACGAAATAGGCCTTCCTGGTGTGGAGGGGTTACTCCTGTGTGACTATTTGTGGATTGTCTGGATTTACGGATTTCTCAAAAAGAATGTCTCAAAAATACTTTATACAGGAAATCAGGTAATTCGTGAAATTGTGTATTTACAAATACACACATTTGCAGATATTAAATTTGTATGTGCAAAGATATATTTACAAATACACACAATTTTCAAATATTAAATTTGCATTTGTAGATATCAAAACACATGTGCAAAGATATATTTATAAATACGCACAAGTTGCAAATGTTAAATTTGGATTTGTGGACTAGAGGCAGAAATCAGCCCATATGATGTCTTCTACTACATGTGATTCAAGTGGGGCGGCGCCCTAGCGCCCTCTACTGATGAGCCGCCACTGCAATGAGCTTTCATTTAACTGTTAATATAGCTTGATTAAAAAAAAAAAAAAGTCTGACTTTTTGTTTTTTGTTAACCTTTTAGGATTTACAAGATCGGAAATAGTAGTTTAATATATTATCTTGTTGTTTTTTTACTGCTAATTTTCATTGCATTTGGTGCTAAAGTTCCGTATTGGTACCTATGACTATTTAAGTAATACTTACACCACTTCATTACGTTAATGTGGAAGATCCACTGACTTTTGGTGGTGCATTGTTACCGATATTTTCTGGCAGCTCTATTTCTACAAGATGTTTTCAAATCACAGGACTTCTCCCAAAGTGAATTGGACTTGGTTCAGCCCCGAGGGTCACAGGAAGTTGTAGCTGCCATGTTTAGCTGCATTGTTGTAGGTTCCTTGTAGGTTTCCTGCAGATTTTAGCTTTTAAGTCTTGCAATGGAGCCGAGCTGGAGTACGTTTTTATTCCAAGTAAGTGCACAGTGCATACAGACACACTCTGGACAGCTATATGTGTATTTGTGTAACGGTGTAAACGCTATCCACCAAATATTTTATTTCACTTTCTGAAATGAAGTAGTTAGCCAAGCAAAACAATGGTGTTAGCTTTAGCCTGCCAGCTAGCTCTGCCAAGTAGCTGGCTATAAGCAAACTGTTAGCATGAAAACTTACTATCGGTTTGAATCGTCACCGGGTACTGTACAGTACAGTCCCGCTGTTTCTGTCTGAAATACTGTGAAACCAGCGTGAAAAATGAATTTGAGGTTTCTGTCCTCAAATCGTTAACATTATCGCAGCTAATTGCAGTGGCTCTGCAGTAGACGCGCGCGTTAGCAAATTAGCTTGTTTGTCGAGCTAACCCTATTGGTGTTAATGTACGTAGGCTACGAGAACTTGCTAACAGCTAGCTAACGGGTACCAGGTACTCTTCATCTTCTGCACCTTAGTAGTCATTGCCACACCACATGTTATATTAAATGCTTAACTGATTTTTTGAACAATGATTCTGATAATGAAGTGAGCCAGTGTGTTTTTATTACATCAGTCCGACGAAGAAAGCTAAGCTAACTAACTGTACATGGAGTTGCACGCGGACAGGAGGCAGTAAACCACACCTGAGGCTCCAAATCATCTTCTAAAACCAGAAATGTGCTGCAGCAGACCACAACACCCCCACAGTGTGAACTGAACAAACCACCTGTGTCCTTTCTGACTGGAATCCTAACAGTTTACACAGTTTAGGCCCATAAATGGTGACCGTTAAGCCTTACATTCATGCTCCTGTTTCAGGTACGTTTGTAAGTCTATAGAACTAAATTCTGTTGTTTGTGTGTCTCAAACTTTTTTCTGTGGGATTTGGTTTAAAATAATGTGATACAGAGAACATACTATGATTTGTGACGATTACTGGCCATTTTGAAATACATATTTTGTTCAGGCCATACATTCTTTGTAAGTTATTTGTACATAGAGCTTAATTTAGCAGGTCTTAAACTGTACTGTCAGTTGCCCATTGTCATATCCTGTTAAATAGCAGGTTTTTACTAGTGCATAAAGGCACAGGCTGAAATCGCAATAATAATAATAATAACACAGTTGTTTTGATACTTATTTTCAGTTTAATCATAAGAACACTGCAGTACATACACATCACGTCACAAATCTTTAGTATTGTTTTTGTTTTTTCACATTAGCTTTTAAATGCACACAAACCAATTTAACAGTATAAAAGGCGTATTACAACACTTGAGAGTTGTCCGGTAGTATAATATTATTAAAGCTGATGTGGTTTTGTCGTTAGGTATTGAAATGTGGTAACAAACATACTACCACTATCACACAGGTTTCATACTTATTGTATGTAATGTATAGAATTTGGTGGAATAAAGGCAAGGATGAAATATGTGACTGACAAATATCTGTACCAGTTATGTTCCTTACACCTGCAGATGGTTTGTAGACCTGGGCATCTGTCTGACATATTTTTAATGTATTTTGTTTAATTAGAAATGACTTTTTTAGTAATGGATTTACAAGTGTATTATTGTTATTTACTTAAAAAAAACTTATTACAATATACTGCACTAGGTTTTATTGTGGTTTTCATTTTGAAAAATTACCCAGCAGTTATTGAAAGAGATAGGGTAAGAATAGTAGAAACAATGTTAACCAGTAGTGCATTATCCATGTGCTGCAGACCAGTATCTGTAATACATTTTTGAGTCATAATGTTGTGAATTTATTATATGTTTTGAGAAGCAGAGAATGGTTATGTATCCTTTGAGAAATGTTACGAAACTAGCGTGTTATATTAATACTGATATCTAGGGACTGAAGTTAGCAAATGCATCATTCCTGTTTTTAACATTTTCCCATCATGCAGTGTGGTACTGCGACTGGTTACCGAGCAATGTGATTGTAAGGCTATTGCATTCTAAAATAACTAATATTTCCTAAAATATTGGCCCTATCCACTTAACAGGATATTTAATGTGGAGATGGGACTATTCCACAACTATAGGTACCAAACTGGACAGTTAAAAACATTTGCATTTCTCAGAACTGTGCACATACACACACGCAGTCACTCTGAGGCCTGTCGGTATTATGGTATAGATGATAGTTTGTTTAAAAAGCAGAGAGGAAAGACAAAAAAAAAAAAATCATGAAATTGATAAACTAATATCTCCTCATCATAGCCTGCCATTTTATCAAGTCATTTCAGTTAACATTTCACATGTTGTGCTGTAGTACAATTGTGATCTACTGGGATGTATTAATTTTATACTCTGAATTATTCTACTCTGTTGTATTTCTGAGGTAAATGAGTTAAAGCTGAACAGATTTACATTTTCCCACCCCTTTATTTTCAGTGAAAACTGTTTCTCCAAATATGTTGAATTTAATGATAGTAGGATGAAGTAGATCTTTAGAGTTTAAAGTTCATGTTCATCACAAAGCAGAAAGATGACTTTTTATGAGGTCATGAAAAGGGAGATGCACCCGTCACAACTATTCCTTAATTGTTCTCTTACAACAAAAGTTAATCTGTTATAAAGAGCATTACAATCATGTTCAAGTTGAGTCTGACAGATTCTGATCAGTATTCTACAGGTGTCAGTCACATGTTTAATCCATACCTGTCTGAAAAGGATGATGCAAAAGACTCATGTCCTCAGACCACAACAGACATGTACTTATTATTAGACCTAAAGTGCAGTGGTGGCTTAAAGGGAGCAGAAAAATAATACTGTTTTATGTGCATGACAGTGACTGTCTACTAGGGCTCGGCCGATATTTAAAAAAATATCACGATATTTTTTATTCATATTGAACTATATAAATATGTATCACAATATAAATAAAATACCTATTTTGTCCATTTTAAATGTTCTTTTCGTCATAAGTTAGCCTAGTTGTGCAGACACCAGAAAGTTATTTTAGATTTAAAAATGTATTTTCTGCCAGTTTGAAGAAGATGTGCTGAAGAAAATGATCAGACTATTTAAACAAATAAACAAACACTACAGATCCACTTAAATCCAGATGTGTGTCCTATTATATTTGGTCTAATGTGTGTCTAATATTTGTCCTGTAGTGTCTGCAGAAGGTCTTCATGGCTGTCTCACATAAATCTGGTGTTATTTCACAGAGTAGAACCAAACTGATTGAATTTCAAGTCTGGACAAAATTTCTGTTTGCACTTTGTAGACGGTCCCTAAACTGCTGCTCATTAACTGGCTGTGGTAATGCTGTCTACTGATGGTTAAAGAGCGTTTGTTTGGATGTAAACAGGGTTGGAGTTTCCTCTGTGTTACCAATTTTGTGATATGGGCTCAGCATTCCTTTACATTGAACTGGAAATGGAACAACTAGTCTGCTGTTGAACTGTAGACTTCAATAGGAATATTTGTACACAAACTCTCCTCATTTCAGGTCCTAAAAGTTATTGGGCAAATTAACATAACTGAAATGTTGGTTTTTAATAACAAGGGGGTTAGGGTTAGTAAACTTCAGGAGGTCACTAAACACTGAGTTAGGATTAGTGAACTTCAGGAGGTCACCAAATGTTGGCTTTCCTGCTTTGTGATGCTTTGCCTTAACTTGTAGCTGTCTTCAGTTGTTGCTTGTTTGTGTATTTGTGTTGTAATACTTGTTTTGAACATGTGAAATACATCCTTGATGGGGTTGAGGTCTTGTGGCTGACTTGAGCAGACTGAACTTATGATATTGTGTTGAATGTGACACCAGTTTATTGCATTTTGTGCGCCATACATACAAGTTTTCATCCTTTAGCATGTAATATTTTACATGGCGTAAATATGCGGTTAAAGCTTATAATGCATACAGATAACATGCCAATTAAAAGTGGCGTGTTATCTGTACACAACTCCTGAGGTCACGTTGGACTTGAGCCATTACAGAATATTCCACTACCTTGCCTTAAAAGTTCAGGGATCATTTTGGCACTTTGTTTGGGGTCATTGTCATCTGTACTGTGAAGCTCCGGTCAGGTGACTTTGCTGCATTTGAGCAGAAGATGTATCCCAGTCCACTTCAGAATTCATCCAGCTGCTTGTCTTCGATGGCATCATCAATAAAAACAGTGACCACCCAGTTATTGGAAGTCGTGCATGTTCATCAGCTTTTACACAAGTTGTGGTGTGCTTTGATCAGGAGCTCTTCCAGTCATTATCTACACATTCTTCTTCCCATCGTTCAGGTAGAGGTCATAGGTCAGGTAGATCTTATTCTCGATGGTACAAAAATGTAAACATTTAGGGTTTTTGTGAGCCCCCCCTCTGTTATTTCTGAAGTGAGGATGTTCTGAGCTCCTCATCTGTTAATGTCTGATGATCACTGCAGAATTATCTGAACTCTTTCATTTGTCATAACTTTACAGCAGACATGCTGCACAAATGCCTGCAGTAAAAAGGTAATGCGTCAAATACTTTCACAGCCAAACAATTACCGTCAACAAACTGGAAGAATCCCGCTCAGCTAAAAACATGAATGCTGCATCCCATAATGCAATTGTGTCTGAAGTACACTGGCTGATCTGCGAGTCAGTAAGCCTCAGAAGAATAAAACCCTAAAAGTGGTCTAATTTTTTTTCAGGATGGTTTTTTTAAATTGTGCATAAATATACTGCTATGAACACAACGCATGTCTCAACTCACATGGAATCCACCAGTGGGCTGAGTGGGCCGTGTTCACCAGTTGACAGCGTCTAGATTCTCATAAATGGCTTTGCATTTTGACAGATGTATGTGACCATAAACAGTTTGGTGCTCATATTTCACCAGCATATATTACTTTTCACTGGCATAGTGATGGTGCAACTGAGGTCCACACCTGTTGGATAATTAGCTGTTTGTGTGTTACTCTGAACATGCTCCATCATCGAAAGATATGACCAGTTTATGAGCCAGGGAGAAGTGCGACTGTGGTTGTTCATGCAGTTATTGTTGGGACTTCCATGGCAGTTTCCATTTAATGTGTTGACATTTGAAGTTGATAGAACGTCTTTTGCAGTCCACTATTCTTTTATCACTCAGATCTATTACAAGTGGAGCTGTAACTAACAATAATTTTAAAAATAGATTAATTGTACATTATTTTCATAACTAATCAATGCATCAGATAAACATAAAAGACTCAGTTCTCAAATATCAGTCTTCAACCCAAAGCACTATAGGCTGCAGACAAGTCACTAATGATTACATCCCTGCAACGGCTCCTGGTTTTGTTAACGAGCATTAGCTTGCTAGCTAGACTGGTATGATTGAAACTAACAAGTTATAGTCTTCAACTCTAGTTACAGGCTGTCAAATTTGTATGCATTAGCTCCATTCAAGGATAGGTAACGTTAGTCTGGTGTGATAAAGAGAGATGGATGAAAACATAATTACGATGATGGTGTCTAACTAGCCAGCGGGCTAAATTAATCATGACACGTACTCTATTTTAAGCTAGGTTTACATTATTTTTGCTGTGGCTGCGACAGCCCTGTTTCAAGTTTTGATACATAAATGGAACACTACATTTTGGTCGAAAAGGGGTTGCTGTGGCCTCCAGGAACATAATGTAAACCTAGCTTAAAATCTGTCCTGACATCTGAAACCTCAGCCATGCTGCTGTATGTTTTCCTCTGTTACACTACAGAGCATTCAGACATACCTCAATACTAATGAGCTCAAGACCTGACAAATCAACAGCCAAATTCATTGCCAAGTCTTTTACGAATTGATTTGGATTAATTGAATAAATTTGTTGTTGCAGCACTAATTACAAACTACTACTATTGACATATAGTGACTGTTTTATATGGGTAGTTTTGTCGAAGTTTATGTAGTAGACACTTGTTTGATTTTTCACTTGATTTTCTCTCCAGTGCAGAGCCCGACTCACGTCTGCACAGTTACATTCGGAATTTAGTATTCAGTTTTTACAGCTGTCAGGGACAAAGTAGTCACTGCTTAAATATTAACTTGAAGCAGTTAAATTTGAAATAGATTTTTCTAGTGCTGCAACAACGAATCAATTAAATGGATCCAAAATGATTCTTAAGAGTTGGCAACGAATTCAGCAGTCGATTCAGCCTGCACAGAGGAGAACACACAGCAGCATGGCTGAGGCTTCAGATGCCAGGCAGTCCTGTTAGGCCCAAACATAGTGCACTTTTTATTGAATGAAACTTCAATATGGAGATAAAAACAACTAAAATCCCACAGTGCAGTTGTATGTTTTGGGCAAACAGGGCTGTCGTGGTCACCAGGAACATAATTTAAATCTAAAATAGCCTACGTGTCATGATTACTCTAGCCTGCTAGCTAGTTATCAGACACTATTGTAATTAATGTGCTTATACCCATCTCCATTTATCACACTACCAGACTAACATTACCTATTATTGACTGGAACTAATTGATACAATGCTAGTTTGATAGCATATAACCATAGCTTGCTCTATCTAGCTAACTAAAAGCAAAGGATGAGGTCCCCCGTACTCAAACTGGAATCCGGAGGCCGGTCACAAAGCAGGTCTTTATAAATATTAACTTGGATCAGCCATAGGTGATACTATCACCTGTGATGAGTGTGGACTTAGAGGAATATTGAAGCGTCAATCACGTACCAAGGGTGCAACATGATTATGTTTCGGGGAGGCCAAAATTGATAGCCCCAGGGTGATAATAATGTGCCTGAATGCTAGAAGCCAACAGCCAGAAAACAGGATAAAGATGATGCAGAAGTCTGTCCTGAGCCACTATAGAAACATGGTACAGTGTCTGTCATTATTTCAGAGCTATTTACTGCTGAAATGTCATATTTCTTTCCTTTCTAATATTAATATTGATCCCAGTATTGATGTGTTCCATGGCTGTAGTAGCCAAATAATCGGGCTACAGCTCAAAATTGTACTTTGGTATCACTAAATGAATCTCAATCGGTTACTGAAATCACTCTAATCAAATCATGATTAATCGATTGAGAATCTTATGAATCGAAATCAAATCAGTTAAGGGAATTGGTTGTGATACCCTTACCCTGCCCTATTAGTTCCAGCCCTAAACTTTTCATAATTAGAGAATCAGGATTTTTTATTTGTTTTACTGAGGAATGGGGAGAATAGTTTTTATTTTGTTAACTATTTAATTACATGTCTGTATTTGACGCACATTGTTTGTATTACTGTGTATTGACTGGAAGGGATGTAAGGCAGTGGTTTTCATTTGGCATCCCAGGGGAACAATGCAACGAGAATGTATTTGATTTCATATTTTTTCAATAAGTGACAGTTTAGCATTGTATGGTGTTCTGTGTTGGTTGTCTGTTGTTGCTGGGACTTTCTAAGCTAAAAGTAGTTTGTGTTGTACATCATTGTCATTTTAGAGGAAAATCAGAGGCACTGTGGAGCTTGGGAGCAAACTTGAACATCACTGTTGTGATTTTGTCTATTTTTATCTTTAAGTCTGTAATTGAATTTAATCAACACCATTCAGTCTGATGTTATCTGAGGTCAGCGGAGTAAGTATCCTTAGTTATCAAATCTAATCATGCCGTTTTCAGAGATTCCCCACTACTGTTGTGTACTCACTCACTTTCACTCCCACCCAAGTCTTTTAAGAAGTTCTAATTCAGGACTTAGTTACTTACACTAAACTAAGAATTTGATTTATGGCCTAGGGTTACAGTGTCATTTTAGAATTCAGTTTTGTTCTTCCACCACAGTATCTGAAATCTCAGTGTTCTTCAATTCCCACACAAATGATCGAAGTTTCCGGGTGAAAGACACACGTTTACAGCCTGAAGGTATTCACACCAGTTGTTGTCATGAACTGTTCAGTTGCCATGGTATTTGTAATACTTTTATAGCGAGGAACACCATGCATGTAGGCTGTAAGCTTAACACACTGGTAAAGAGGTGCACCTGTTCATAGAAGGCATTTGAGACTGATTTAATGTCAGATTAGAAGACTACCAAGACTACTGTTAAATCCTTTGTGGTTGTTCTTCAACAGTGGTTTTGATGGCATCTGTAGTTTATTCAGAAATATTACTAGTTCTATCTAAAGTCATATTGTATCCTGGTGTTTGTAACTAACAGCTTGGGCTGTTTAATGACAGCATTGTAATATTGACAACTAATAGTAGCAGAAGCAGTTGTGATAACCACCATGGTTAGGGTTCTCTTTCTCCTGAGTTTCTATAAGCAGCATTGTTTACCACACAGCCACTGCCTGAACCTTTCCCATCTACTAAACATTTCACTCAGGGCAACCGTGGCTCAGAAGGTAGAGCAGGCCATCCAGTAAGTGTTAGCTCTAATTATTGCTTTATAATTTTATATAATTTTATACCTGGGTCAAAACTGACCCCTGACAACACGAGGTTCCTAATTTCAACTAGTCAACTAGTCTGACCTGTGGGTTCGCTGTGTTTTTAACTAGTCTGACCTGTAGGTTCGCTGTGTTTTTAACTAGTCTGATTTGTTACCTAAAGGCAGCATACAGAGTAAACAAAATGGACCCGAGGACCGACCCTTGCGGAACACCATATACAAGTCTGGGGTGTGGTGAAGATTGTTGGTTAACAACTGGTACCTGTTGGATAGATACGATTTAAACCAGCAGAGGGCAGCACCTCTAATGCCTATGTCCCATTCTAAAATGTGGAGTAGGATACTATGGTCTACTGTATCAAAAGCTGCACTCAGGTTCAACAGAACCAGGACGTGAGGCCAGTTTACTCGGGTCCAAGAGAACCAGGAGTGAGACCAGTCTACTCGGGTCCAACAGAACCAGGAGTGAGACCAGTCTACTCGGGTCCAACAGAACCAGGACTGAGACCAGTCTACTCGGGTCCAACAGAACCAGGACTGAGACCAGTCTACTCGGGTCCAACAGAACCATGACTGAGACCAGTCTACTCAGGTCCAACAGAACCAGGATTGAGGAAGGAAGAGCAGATTTGATATACTATAGTTCTGTAATTGGATAAAATGTCAGGCTCCAGAATAGTTTTTTTTTTTTTTTTAAGTGGTTTAATAAATGTGTACTTAAAGGACTGTGGTACGGAGCCAATTACTAATGAAGTATTTATTATGGTTAGGATGGTGTCAGTAGTTATGGGCAGGGTATCTTTAAAAAGTTTGGTTGGGATGGGATTTAAAAGACAAGTGGATGAATTAGAGGACATGATGATAGATGTTAGGTCAGCCTGTCCTACAGTGGTGAACTCATTTAATATTACCTGGGGGGTTATGGGAGGTTCTGTGTGTGGAGCCTGAGTTTTGTCAGAGCTGGTGCCCACAAGGATTTTTTTCTAGTTTGTCTCTACTAGTTAACAACATCTAAAGCAGTTTGTAGAGTGAACACTGGCACGATCAACAAACTCATCACATATGGCAGGACTATACAAGTTCTCTACAAACTCAGATGACAAGTCTTGGACCATTATACTAGTTTTGACTTTATTTTACAATTGACAATGTTAAGTTTGGATTGAAAATGTTTATTTTTTTTATCAGTTTTTGCTAAAATGTGTAATTTTAAAATAGATAAAAATTGCAAGTACTTAAATTCCCTGTATGTCTTCAACCTGATTTGCATATATTACCCTGAACTTTCAGGTGCCGTGTTCCTGGTAATGAAGTTCCTGAGCTTTTGGTGGAAAAGTCAGGGTTTGGGGTTAACTTCAGGGTCAGACCTAACTTCAGGGTTAACATTCGGATTAGGGTTAACTTCAGGGTTAGAGTTAACATCAGGGTTAATCTCAGGCTGCCCTCCAACTTCTTAGTGGAAAACAAAGGCAAAGCATCTGGCCATCT
>JAPSES010000144.1:21239838-21253768 GCA_029822895.1 Maxillicosta whitleyi
AGTGGTAGCATGAGGGTAAAACACTTCCTGACATGGGAGCTCGCTGCACTTCCACTACGCTGTCATTTCGGCCGCTACAGTGTTTTTTAATGACAGGGTTCTCACCAACGTAGCATCTGAAATCAGTGTGGGGGTAAAAATTGAATTCTATTCAATGTTAGAGTTAGGGTTAACATTAGGGTTAATGATGGGGATAACACCAGGGTTAGGCGTTAGATTTAACATCAGCCACCCTCCATGTTCTTAGTGGAAGATAAAGTTTCCGATCATCTTGGGCTCGTATGTGCTCACAGAAGTTTGAGTTGCCGTCCTGATTGTTGTCTGAGTGCTGCTACAGTGGGGCAGATATTAAAGCGAAGTGACAACCTGTGACGGCCCGACTATTTCCTTCATGCTATAAGGCATAGCGTGATGGACCCAGTCGCCGGCTGAATGCCCCCCCTCCCCCCGAGGGCCATAAGTGCATCAGTGCTTGGATTTGTGTCGTCCATAAAAGACCGCAGTGAGAAAAAGAGGACCCCTTGGGTTCCTGGCCCCCTAAGACCACATCCCCCTGCCCGGCTGGCCAAGTTGGGATGCTTGGCTGAACCTGAAAAGCTGTGGGTCAGGTCTTTAACCCTGCTCTGTGGTGATCACAGAAAAGAACAAGGCTATCTCAATTGCCCCAACTCTAGGTTGCCCTGTTCTGAAGTTGCTGGTTACAATGCAAACTCGCTTCTTCCTGGTCAAATATTCATACAAGTCCCTCCCACAGTTGGTCCTATCCCACTGGGGATCTGCCGTGACCAATCGAACAATGCCTGCCAGCAGCTGCAGACTTAAGTTGTCCTCTTTTTTTTCCTTTGCCCCTGTTGTTGGGTTACATTTTCTGGGCTTGTTCTGGCTTAATTTAGAATGGTACATTTTCAATTCTCTATTGTCTACAGATTTTTTTTTTGTGGAGAATACACGCTTGCATTATTTTATTTTCCATTCTACAGAACACCTGCTCATCTTTCACCAGCTCTAACACACAATTTAGTTAGGGTTTCAGATTTGTTTTTTCTGACGTGTGTTTTTTGAGGTGTTTGAGAAGACCCTATTTCCATTTCTGATATTGGTCATGATACAACAGCAGCACTTTGTATTTTTAAATGAGCACATTATTGCACATGTGAGGTTCAGTAATAATACAAATAAAAAGTTGTCAATCACATTTGTGCACAAAATTGTTTTGATGTTGAACTTTTGAGCTAATTTTCCTAAAAGCATTGAGTAGAGATACCTTACAGCTGTTATTACTAACAAAAGACTTGCATTTAAAAAATGGTCAAAAATATTTAAACATCATACTTAATATTTTTTGACACATTGAAGAATAAAGGAATAAAATAATGACTTATTGTTTAAATACCAAACATTAACATGGAGTTAAATTAATACACGGTCAAACTTGATGAATTGTAGTGTTTTTTAGTAAAAGGAAATTTGTGCGCTGTATTCTAAGAAGACCAAGAGTGTGTGTACATACACTCAGCGCTGTGTTTCAGTTCATCTCCAGCTCCTTGAGAAGACTACCATATGTAATGAAGGTCTATTTTTTTCCCAGGGCTTATTATTGGATTATTGGTAATCAACTAAACTGATAACCAAATCGTAAACTTTTGGTGTAATTTCATCTAAACCTCTTGAGCCATATAACCAGTGTAATTGCTCATTAGTAACAGTGTCCTCTGTAAGTTGTCACAGACCTCTGTTCACATTTGGACTGTAATCTGCAAGTCTCCTGTCTTCATTCTTTGCTTCCTTGTCCTATGTTCTTACAGCAGGCCAACGAGGCTCTACATCATCAGCACCAAGTAGCCGGGAACAGCCTCTTGCCCCTCCTCAACTCTGCAACAGAGCCACCTGATCAGAAACCGGTGCTGCCCATACCATTGGACCAGAAACCCCCAGTGAGCGCTGCAGAACTTCTGAAAGACAATGTGGCCAGTGGGACGGGGGTAGGAGGAGGTGGAGGGCCCCCACTTGCCGTTGTCAAGAAGGAGCCCAAATCAAAGACACCCTTCATCTGCGGCTACTGTAACAAGGCTTTCCGGGACAGCTACCACTTAAGGCGGCATGAGTCCTGCCACACTGGCATTAAAATGGTTTCACGGCCCAAGAAGACACAAACAGCCCCCACCATGGTGCCACTCATATCCACTGTACCGCGTGAGAACAGTGGCAACCCCTCATACATTACTACTGTTGCTGGCATTCTCACTACAGCCACTACGTCCACATCCACAGGCACCAGCGTCATGACGCCAATGCAACACCAACAGCAGCAGAGCATCCCCAAGAAACCCCCAAAGCCTGTGAAAAAGAACCACGGCTGCGACATGTGTGGGAAGGCCTTCCGTGATGTCTATCACCTCAACCGCCACAAGCTGTCCCACTCTGACGAGAAGCCCTTTGAGTGTCCCATCTGCCAGCAGCGCTTCAAGAGAAAGGACCGCATGACCTATCATGTCCGCTCCCATGATGGTGGTGTTCACAAGCCTTATATCTGCTCTGTCTGTGGGAAGGGCTTCTCCAGGTATGTAAACAATCAAGTCTGGTAAACCTCATGGTTCATGCACTTTACGCCTGTTTTTCTAGAGCACTTCATGGACTTTGTCTAAATCCTACATATCAACAAAGAATTTGTGAAATCATGGGGAAACATGGAGAAATATTAGTACAAACAGCCAAAACAGGTAGTTTATGCTATATAAAGTGATTGTGTATTTACTATAAAGCTCTTTATGCACTGAAACATCTTGGTTTGATTTTATTGAGTTTGAGTTCCATGACAAATGTGGGTGATTTTTATATAGTAGTAAAAAGATTCATGCAGTTGTACCTTTGTAAGAGTTCTCATACCCAGCTTGAACAAGCCTCATGAAGCTGATCAAATACAATAGTGTTGCCCCATCTATTGTAAAGAGTGATATTAAAGTTTCCAAAGGTGGGGAAAAGGAAAATGAGCTGCACAACAGCAGGAGGCTTAGATGAATTAGTAAAGCATCTATAGGTTTTACTTTCATTTTAAAGTCTGCTGGTGCTCATTATGAGGGACGTACTGTAGTGATGTGCGAGTGGGGTTTTCTTCAGCCTGCGAGGCTTTTGTGGAATTATTTGGCCCGACCCAGCCTGTCCTGTGAATAAACTGACATTCCTTTGATACACCCCAACCCAACCCATGAGTGACCCCCTGATTCACACATCACTAACGTGCAGCATGGGTCACACTCTCATAATACTTGGATGGACTTCTTGTCCATGGACACGCTACAGCAGTAGCAACAGGCTCTACTTTAGCCCACCGTCTGAATTTGGAAAGCACAAAAATGATACTAAAGTTATGAAGAGTCAAAGGTGTCAGTTCAGGTTAAACATTCAGCCCAACTGTGTGATCTACAGCAAAATAATGGAATAATTACCTGTAAATACTGACTCCAAAATATCTTGGTATTGGGTCTGTTTTGGATCAGTATTGGCAAAACACCCCCATATCAAGGCGATTGTTCTTTGTTTTTTTGAGAGTAAAAACACCTTTCTCTAAAACTTTAATTCCTTCTGAAATCTTGAGAATGTTAATGTTGTCCAAAAATGTATTGTGTTGTATGCAGTTAAAATCACCTGCCATAATACAAGCACCAGAGAAAGAAGCAACAGTAAGAAATAGACTTAGGAAAAACATAGGTTTATCTGTTTGTGGAGCATAAATATTTACCAGAGTTAACTGTTCCCTAAGAATATTTCCCTGAATAATAAGGTAACGTCCCGCCTTGTCTTGAATAACTTTATGAATGTGTAATGGAGCAGAATCACGAACCAAAATCATGACACCCCTTACTTTAGAGGTAGGGGGCTGACAGACGTCACCCTTCCACCACCTCACTTTCATGCATTAAATGGGTTTCTTGAAGGAATATTATTTTGGACTGTGAGGTTTTCATCCTGTTCATAACTTGCCCCCCCCCCAAGTCCCCCCATGAACCCAGTCCAACTCCCAGAACCTCAACACACACACACACACAGCACTAGTTTATTCAGTCTTAATAAATTAAATCCAAACTAAACGTTCACACGGACACATGTTAAAATGCACACACACACAAAAATGCACGTGTGAAAATGCGTTCACACACACAGTACGTTTGAAATATTTTCTCGAACATACTTTTTTTTTTTTAACCAAAACGGGAAGGCATTTCAGTAAAACAGGAAGTGATTTGTGCTGAACAAATGAGCGTGGCACATATATAACGTTCTTTATAATTATTGTTCTCCATAACTTTGATGTTGATGCTCAGTCTGGAAAAAGAAAGCCTTTCTCTGTGGATTTTTTGGAATCTATGGTCAGATTTTGATCAATAAAGTTGAGGAGGGGAAAGAGTGTGGTGCTCATCCAGGCATACTGGCACCTCATGGTAAAGACGCAGACACATATTTGAACTGCAAAAACCCAGTGGGAAAAGAGAAACCTCAGAGAACCACAGTGAAACTGTAGATGCACCAGGACTGATGGACGTCCATTTATGGATGTGGTTCCAGTCTGTTATGATACGGTTGGGTGGGGGCACATGGGGGGGTCCATCTAGTCTGTAGAGATGAGTAAAGGTGTGGAGGTCCATCCAGTCAGACTCGACACTGTAGCATTGAACTCTAGGCGGCTATGACTGAAACAGTCAGTGTGTTTTAAACTAGTCTGACCTGTAGGTTCAGTGTGTTTTTAACTAGTCTGACCTGTAGGTTCAGTGTGTTTTTAACTAGTATGATCTGTAGGTCAGTGTGTTTTTTAACTAGTCTGACCTGTAGGTTCAGTGTATTTTTAACTAGTCTGACCTGTAGGTTCAGTGTGTTTTAACTAGTCTGATCTGTAGGTTCAGTGTGTTTTTAACTAGTCTGACCTGTAGGTTCAGTGTGTTTTTAACTAGTCTGACCTGTAGGTTCAGTGTGTTTTTAACTAGTCTGATCATAAGATTTATCAAACATGAATGTTTTCAATCTAGTCTTAAATGTACAGACTGTGTGGGTTCTGTTCTATTAGTTCCTGTTGATAATCTTGCCGCTTTTTTAAACTGGCACGCTAGTGTGTGTGTGTGTGTGTGTGTGTGTGTGTGTGCGTGTGCTAATTCTGAATTATGGCCCTTTTATAATGATGACTAAAGCTCCTTTTCTCCTCCTGGTCATGTGCAGGCCTGATCATCTAAGCTGTCATGTCAAACATGTCCATTCCTCAGAGAGGCCATTCAAGTGCCAAGTAACGGTAAGTGCCCCCTGCCCAGCCACCACACCTACAATTGTTACATATATTACATATTTTCTCTCACATTACATTTATCAAACTCTTTTATCCAAAGCGACTTCCAATAGAGGACATAAACATAACATATAATACTTGCAGATACAGAACAGTAGGGGCGACTGCCGACTGGGTTAGTAGGGTTGTTTTTTGCTTTCGCACAGGGTCAGGTAGATTAAACCGACACATACACACACCACAGGGTCTACCCCAGGTGTGGGCAGCTCAGACATCAGTGCAGTAAATAGTCTTTAAAGAGCAGAGTCTTTACATGCTTCTTGAAGGAAACAGGAAACAACAAACAAGGAAATGCCGGGAACTACAGATTAACTAATAGCTAATTGTCATTTGTAAGCAAGAACATATAAATAGAAAGGTAATTGGAGTATACTTACTAGTCTTTTTCCTGTTTACTCAAAGGCCTGTACCTCCGCCTTCGCAACCAAAGATCGTCTGCGTTCTCACATGATCAGGCATGAAGGCAAAGTGACCTGCAACATCTGTGGAAAAATGCTAAGTGCTGCCTACATTACAAGCCATCTGAAGACACACGGCCAGGCCAGCTTCAACAACCCATGTAACAATAAAGGTAGGTTCAGCACCCACTCATCCAAAAGGTGACCAACACTTCAGACCATTTCCTCTTTGTTTTCAAAAAAAAAAGTTTAAAAACGAGAGAGTGAGACTAAAAGTTCTGTATCAGAAGTGTATCCAAAAACACAATAGTCAAGTGTTATGATGACAATCATCTCAGTTTCTTTGAGCTCTTATTAAGGATAAAAACAGTGTTCTTCCACCATAACGGTCTCATATACTCATATTCTCATATACTTTTAATTGCCATTTATTTTTTATTGCCTAAGAGGGGAAAAAATCATGGATACAGGCAAACAGGAAACAGTAGAGTTAATGCTTTTATTTTTGAAATATGGACATGTGTGTTTTAAACATGAAGGGGAGAAAATGTCAATCTGTAATCATCAGAGGAAAACATAGCTGTAGTGCACTAATAAGTATGTCTGATAAATATATCTAATGAACCTCTGCTGTAACTGACATTTGGGTTTTTATCTTGTCCATATAATTTAATTCAATAAAAAAAGAAGTGCTGTTATTTACTGAATTTCTTCTTTTTAAATGTATTTACTTGTATATTTTTCTCCATTTACTGTTGACTGTATTATTCAAATCCACTTTTTGTTTCCATCTTACATCTGTACAAATATAATCAGGTTATAACCACAAAGCCACAGCGTGGCAGTTATTTCAGTACATTTGTCAAATTCCGAAGAGATCTGAAAATTAACCACAGGAAATAGTGTACACGTATAAAAGCACCTACAGTGAATGCTGAAAGGAGACTACTGGTGGGTAACTGAAACGGCGTCTGTAGAGGGATGGTCCACATAAACCCCAACCCCCTGGGGTACAGATGTTTCACCTCCGAGCTTTTTTATTTGTCATGTGACTCCATGGCATTTTCAGCAGTCCCAGTCACCCAGTCCCTCTGTAAACCAGTGTCCTGTCTTTTAGCTCATAAACAGTTTTTAATGGCGGTAGAGAGCACACAAGCCCAACCACAGCAACGTTAAATTTTGGTCTGTCATGACGCTAAAACCACTGGTTAATGGCTTTGTCCACACAATACACACAAAGCCTGACTGTTGAGTGTGCCTCCCAGCTGATAGCACTGCTTCCCTGTGCTGTTGTAACCCCATATGTGTCTGTATCTCTGAATAGGCATAAGTGACTGGCAGTGGAACCACTCAGGGCCACGAAAAGGTAATCCAGTAGAACGTAGCAGAAACCCCTGAACACTCAAATATTACTGATGTAAAACACACGTGGCCAGTTTTTTCTTCATGTTTTCCTACTACACTTAAGCACAATGGCATTTCTTTTCATTGGAGATCGGTGTTATGAAGGTTCCTCTGTTGGAGAAACTAATGAAAGGTTAAATTTCACTAAGCAGGATCAGTAGATAAATTACCACATAAAATTAACCACAATCTGGACCATAGCACAGATCGGTCAAGTCACTTTAACAGACATTTCAAGAGTCGTCATATCGGATTACTCTGATGGTCCGAACGCAAAAATGTCCCAGTAGTGAGGTGACCATGGAAAGCATCACACTTTATACTAAGGTACACATATTTAACATCATCAAGATGCTTGTTTACTTTACATTTGTCATTTCTAAATGGTTTCTACAAGCAGAAGTCATTATTCAGTCAGTCTTCGGTTATAATTACAAAACAAATGGTTGTATTGAATGTATTCGGGTGCACTTCACCAGATGATAAGTGCAACAAATCCATATTGTTCTTCACAATATAATTGAAGCTATATTAAGTGCAAAGGGAGGTCACACTACACATCTAGCTCTGGTCTTTAGAAAAGTGTGTGTCTTGGTACAGTGACTTTGAACTACACATGTACGGTCATTATAACATCAAAACTGACCTTACTGTACATTAAAACTGACAAGCACACGTTTCCATGGGCAGGTGGGTCTGCCAACAAAGAATTTGAAGCATCCAGAAACAACCAATATTTGTCAGGTCCTATTAAGGAGAATGACTGCTCTTGTGGTACTCCCACCTTCTAAGGCCCATACTGATCATGTCAGATCATGATTTTGAACTCATGAACAACAACATGATTTGGTGGAAAGCTGTTGTAGAATATGGTCATACAGAGTAAAGCATCATTTATGGCTTCATAATGACCATTGTAGAGCAGTTCTATGACTTTTATAAATGTGAATAAGCAACTAGTGCATAGTTACTATGTGTACCTGAATATAAAGTGTCAGTAACAGCTGACAAGTTGACCATGCAGCATCCTGGCTTCAAAGCCGTAGGAGACAGTCTGGACATGCAAACCTGTGGAAGTAGTATGTCCAGACCGTCCCCAGGCAGACATACACGTAGAATGTACTTGATAATGTGTTGAAGTTAAAACAAATAGATGGTTAGCTGGTTAGTCTATTGATCCTGCTTTTTGAATTTACCCCTCAGGTGAGTTGACGGTAGGAGAGATTTTAAATAACTCCTTCCAAGTCCTAATTGACAACTCTCACAAAGGTAGGTTTCTTCAATAATATTCCCACAGTTGTCATAATGTCATACTGACAATTTCAGCTAAACAGCCAAGGAGCTCAGAGCCATGTTTGGACCGCTACTTTGTTTTCTGTATGGGGATCACCCAACCTAAACTTATGCGCTTGTATTTGTTTTTAGATGCCAACAACGTGCACAACAACTCAGCCACTACAACACCAGTCACCAACTCGGCGGCCATCACTTCTGCCGTCAACCGCAGCATCAACGCCACCAACCCCGTCACCATCGCGGCCCAGATGAACATCACCACCAGCACGGTCAACATCACCTCACCGGTCAACCTGCAGCACCCGGTCACCATCACCGGCCCTGTCAACCTGGCCTCAGTCAACATCCCCACAACGGCGCACATGAATATCGCCCACCCAGTGGCCATCACCACCCCCATGCCCATGAATATCACAGGGCCGCTCAACATCGCTATGAGGCCCATGGAAAGCATGCCTTTTCTATCCCAGGTCCTGCCTTCCTCTCCTCCCTGGTAGAGCTGCCTCTTAGTTTAGTTGGGATGTTTTAACTGCCTAATAATAGACGAGCTTGTCACTTCTTGGTAAAAAAACAAAAACATGTAAATGGTGTAATTTTTACACTGTAATAATGTTAAGATTAGGGTTCATAATGGATTATGGGCAGGTGTTCTTACTGGGTACTCGTATCTGTCTTTAAATGCCAATCACCACCATTAAAAATATGAGCTGTTACAAAGCATCAACAGATCGGTGTGAGTTTTAGAGTAAGGGACTGCTTTATCAGGAATGTCATCATACTGATTTTCAAAATTTCTGATTCTAAGACAAACTATTGTTCCAAATATTATAGAACATGTCACTGTGTGACAGATCAACATTTTTATGGTCTGTTTTCCTTTCTTTATCCTTGGCCTTTATGGTGCAAATATTCTTCTGCAGTGCAAGGTTGTCTCCATAATATCCAGACAGTACCCCACAGAAGTGTTCTAATGTCTGAACCAAAACATCCACTGATCCTTAGAACTGTAGCTCTTCAGACTAAATGGAGCTTTAAGGAAACTGGTCCAATTCTAATCAAAAAGACATTTAATGCAAGATGAGGAATAATAGTTTGTTAACCCAGGTAAATGAATAATAATGATGCCTCATTATGTTGATGCAAAAAATACCCACAGTCACTTAATAAACCAAGTTCGTAGGATAACTAAGGAAAGGGATAGAACTAGTGATTGGAGTTGTGGATGAGTTCTTTCCTATGCTGTGAATACGTGTCCATGCTGTGAGGAAGATGGGGTTAGGGTTTAGGGTAGAGTTTAGGGTTGGGTCAGGTGGTGGTGTGGGTGGACGGGGTTAGGGTTTAGGGTAGAGTTTAGGGTTGGGTCAGGTGGTGGTGTGGGTGGATGGGGTTAGGGTTTAGGGTAGAGTTTAGGGTTGGGTCAGGTGGTGGTGTGGGTGGATGGTAGAGGTGTTTTGAAGGCTTATATTTGTGCTTGTGTTCCATGTACTTAATGATGCCAAAGAGTTTGTGTCCCCTCTTAGTTCGTTATTTTGAAGGAATACTTTCAACATTTAGACAACATAAGACAAAGAAAACAAGCAATACATTTAGCATCTCTGGATCAGCTATTCTACAGCCCAAAGGGTTGATTGAAAATGAACTCTAATCATTTCACGTAGTAAACCTAACTGTTGCATTAATGACACATAAATCCTGCTCTAGACGGTACAGTTTGTCTTGTTTTATGATCCTTTCCATGTTTTTTCTGGTAGTTTGTTACATTAACATTTTTGGAGACATTTAACATGAATCCAGTTGGGCAAGTTCTGACATTATTTGGCAGTTATTGCGAAATTGTCTTCTACATCCCTTAGTGTCCGCCTCTTTCATTTGTATTTATCCTGTCAGTCAAACATACAGTATGTAGTTTGTTTTGCTACTACAGACAGCTGAGGGTGAGCCCGTTACAGCTGTTGTGAGGTCAACTCTTTTAGAGCCCTTTCCTCTCATTTTAGTTTTTTTTTTTTTTTTTGTAGGTGTTGAAGGACACTGATCTGACTTCAAACATGGCTGATGTATCACACCTAACTGTACCCTAGGCATTGCTAACAACCCCTTAAGTGGAATTGTATTGCTGGAGTTCTTAAATGCTTGCTCTCAAAGCAGATTTTGTTTTATATTCTTTTTTTATATTGTTATTTTAGTGGACTTATCAGTATTTAATAGTTTATGTATTTTAAAGTTTAAGTACTACAAAAACGAAGCTTCCATTTTTGGGGAGGGTGAGTGACATTGGGTTTTTGTGTGTGTATGCGTGCGTGCGTGCGTGCGTGTGTGAATTTTGCGGATGGTTCAGGCGCTGGTTTTAGATGGATTGTTTTTAACCGGCAACTCCCTCCTCCTTAATGTCTGTTAGATTTTTGCTGGAAAACAGTCACTCGTCACTGCTGCATACTCCACAAATGTTTATCTGTGACATGTTTAGGGAACTGTAACGTATTTACTGTATATCAGGTCATAACAGCTGAAGGTTAAGACAGATGAGCGGCGTGTCCCAGAGGTGTAGCCCGTAAAATGGCAGTATTATAAAAGGTCAGATACTTTTATATTTTGGATTAGTGGTGACTTTTTCACTGAAGATGTCAGAGAGTGCTACCCAGTGGCTGATTCAACTCTGCTTGATAAAAGCAGAGTTGACTTTGGTCAAAGTTGGTTGGATTGTTTACTGTAGCAGGTATAGGATCCCATCACTGTCAGTCAAACTCAGGAAAATTACTGAGAATAGACTTTCAAACAATGTTTGCCCATTTACACACTGACGGTTATTTTGTAAATATGAAACACTATTTTATTGCCTTTTACCTGTGGGAGAGTTCAGCTCTCTGACCACGGGCTAGCAATGCAAGATGTATATTAGTGATGTGGCCGTCCAACCTGTGGGCAGCAGAGACATGAGCGTGAAGAAGGATAAGGCTGCCGCTGGGTTCATCCTCACAATCCTATGCAAAAGCTGAAACGGTCAAGACGTTCATTTTGTCTTCTGTTACTAAAATTATATGTTCTTTTTTTGTCTTTATTTTGTCTGTACAAAAGAAAGTAAAAAAAAAATATATAAAAGCTGAAAGTGATCAGCTGGAATTAGACTCTTCGATGCCCTGACCCACCACTCCTGTTGTCCAAGAAAGAGCAAACCTGCAGAATTATGAACCTTTTTGTCAGTATTTTGGCTTCGGCTGCATGGGCTCATAAATGGATCAAAGGAACTAAATGCACTTGTGCAGTTGGTAAAACTATGTTGTATTAAAACCTTACCACTGTTAGGCAGTGATTGGACAAACATGTATGCAACATTGGGAATAAAAGGCAACTAACTGCTTTTTTTTTTTTTTTAGTAACAGTATCTGGAAGATGCAAACATGTGCAAGTTAGATATTTTCACATCAATATAAACCAAACATTCACCACCAAACTAAATCTGAAGCTCTACTCTCTGATCCAAAACATGTTCCTTTGAAGATGAGGCTCATACTTTGAACCCGTCATAAAAGCTTGTCCAGATATAGTATTGCTGAAGTGGACGGCCATGACGTTGTGTGACACGAACACATTTCAGGATGAACACAATGGTTTTGGTTTGATAGGACAACATTAAAGACAGAGGAACTCCAGCTTTATCCTTCCTCAGCTCCTCTCTCTGCTCATCCCAGTGGCAAAGCTCAGCTCTTTATTCTTGTTTTGTTTGTTGTTGTTTTTGTTTTGTTTTTAATTCTGGTACTTCCGTTTTGTTTTTTTCCTCAAAATTTTGAGACTGTGATCTTAAAGGAGACTTTATTTCCCTGCTCAAAGCTCTGGTGCACCCCAAAGAGCTGGAAGTGAGGTTTTCTTAGTTAGAGGTTTTCTTAGTGATGCCCATCGGTGCCAGGGTTGTGAGTTAGGAAGCAGTAGCTGGTGAGTGTGTGCAAGAAATGACTTTAAAATGGGTTAAATGTGGTGATTTCAGACACTGGCCTGTCATTCTGCCCAGTAAAAGGAAACCTATAGACACACTGTATCTGTGACGGGCAGCTCTGCCTCTTTTTCCACCAAATTCCCAGGAACATATTTACCTCAGTAAAAAAAATATTCTCATCTGCGAGCTTTATGTTTCCACTGCACTTCAAAGTTCCTGAAAATGCATTTACATTAGGGTCTGATGTCCTGAGTGTCTGACTCAAAGTCCTGTTGAATTTCTTTGAAGAGTGTTCACCTGGGTTCTGTTGAACGCATTTGCTGAACGTACTCTGTATATTTGGCAAAAGGACCTCATGCTCCCTTTGCAAAGCACAAAGAGCAAAACACAAAGTGCTGCTAAGGTTAGAAATGGAATAAACAAGTTTGAAAATGTAGTGAGTGAACATAGGCGTGGAACACTACAAATGTGTTCCACCAATCAGCATTCTTCAGGGCATGGCCCCACCCCCAAAAATTCTTGGGTATCTGAAAATCCATGTTATTTTAGTGGAAACTTGCCAAGGTTTTTCAAACTTCCAGGGAAAGTTTGTCTGGTGGAAAAGGGGCTTTGGTCTGTTCCTGAAATAGCAGCGTGAAAGATAATGGCTTGAGTACATGTGGAAACGACACAGGTTTGGGCTCTCAGGTGTGAAAATGTCATTACAGTAGAACCTGCACAACCTGGTAATGACAAATGAACAGCTTGAGTAGGGAGGCTCTGCTCCATGGTTTAGGGTTAGGGTACAGGATCAGATTGACCCGGGTAAGGTGGCCACTGTAGTCCCCTGGCATGAGTGCAGTTTTTGGAATAAGGCTTAGGGTTACCCTAACCCTATCAGCTCCAGGTGTTATGGTTATCAGCTCCAGATGTTAGGGTTATCAGCTCCAGGTGTTAGGGTTATCAGCTCCAGGTGTTATGGTTATCAGCTCCAGATGTTAGGGTTATCTACTCCAGGTGTTATGGTTATCAGCTCCAGATGTTATGGTTATCGGCTCCAGGTGTTAGGGTTATCGGCTCCAGATGTTATGGTTATCAGCTCCAGATGTTATGGTTATCAGCTCCAGGTGTTATGGTTATCAGCTCCAGATGTTATGGTTATCAGCTCCAGGTGTTGGGGTTATCAGCTCCAGATGTTATGGTTATCAGCTCCAGATGTTATGGTTATCGGCTCCAGGTGTTATGGTTATCAGCTCCAGGTGTTATGGTTATCAGCTCCAGATGTTATGGTTATCAGCTCCAGGTGTTAGGGTTATCAGCTCCAGGTGTTATGGTTATCAGCTCCAGGTGTTAGGGTTATAAGCTCCAGATGTTATGGTTATCAGCTCCAGATGTTATGGTTATCGGCTCCAGGTGTTATGGTTATCAGCTCCAGATGTTATGGTTATCAGCTCCAGATGTTATGGTTATCAGCTCCAGGTGTTATGGTTATCAGCTCCAGGTGTTATGGTTATCAGCTCCAGGTGTTATGGTTATCAGCTCCAGGTGTTTACATGGCAGAACCTGGGTCACCACACAGTCCCTTTGAGCCCA
>JAPSES010000144.1:21268043-21279701 GCA_029822895.1 Maxillicosta whitleyi
TTTAAAAAATCAGTGCAAATAATATTGTGAATTGTTTAAAAACAAAAATGCCTTCAACTCCTCAATCTCCCCCCTCTATATAGAAGATGCCCACCAGGTAAATTGAGAAACGCTAAAGTGATGAAGGTGTGCTGGAAAATGTGGACCAGATTTTAAAGAAAGCACAGCAAAAACATGGAATGGATTACCTAAATCGGTGCGCTGGAAAAAAAAACTGGATCGGGAGTGGATCGGATTTTTTCAATACCGATACCGATACGCGTTTTTTTAATAATATCGGGACAAGTCTAATACCAAGTATGTACATACAAGGAATAAAAGGAATTTGTCTCCAGATTATTTCTCTCTCCTGTGCACCATACAAAATACAAAAACAAAAAATCAGCAAAGCAGGTGCCACAGTATGGAGCAGCTTTAAGACAGAGATAAAGGCTGTAATTACTTGTACTTTCTTGAATGTACAGTGCCTTAGAGGTGTGTCAGGTTACTGCTGTGACCTGCAAAAAGGTTGACTCTGCCCTTAAGGCATTGTGCAGCAGATCAGAGTCAGATTTCATAAGTACTATATTGGTTTCAGGACTAAAGTCACCTTTCTGGCTTGGCTCTGAATTAACATGCTGTAATGAACAGTGGCATGTGACTGAACACACCTGTATGTTGTGTGTGTTGTGAAGGCTGACTCAGCTGGTTGGAGTATGGAGGTGGAAGAGGAGGGCCGGGCTGCCTCTCTGCACTGCCACTGGATTTCACTGGAGGACTTTCTGCTCCACCGCTGCTCCAGAACCAGGTGAACTGCTCACTGCAATGCCACATTCAGAGTCAACAAAAAGCCACACATGTATTTCCCTCATGCAGAAAAGCGGATATTTGTCTTTAAAAAAAAAAAAAAGATATGTAGTTGTACGGATTCAACTTGTGCGCTGCAGTAGAAGTGAAAAAGAACAGCATCTGAAATGACAACAGTGAAAAGTTAGTGTTAGTTTTATGATATGACTTTATTTATCGCACTGTGGGGAAATTTAATAATTAATAGCAACGATACACAACAAGCAAGTGCAGAGTAAAAGACAGGTAGAAAAACCACAAACGAGTGAAAAATAAAATATAACATTAACATTATTTACGTTGTGGTTACACATGCACATTTTTAGTGACTGTTTGTGTCCAAAGCTACCTGAAACTTATATTTTATTAATACAATGTGAAAACTAAGCCTTTTCTCTGTGGTCCAGCCTCATAAAAGACCAAGCCTCGCTTAGTCTTTTATGACACTTTGTTATTGTAACATTTTTTTTTTTGTTATATTGGCTTTGTGTGATGTTCACTAGTGGATTCACCACAGGATGGTCTTTTTTATGTGCTACTATATCCTTTCATTTCATTTGAGTCTCAATGTCAGGATGGTGCACAATGATGCAAAATAAAAAATAATCAACAATTGTCCTAAAATACCTTCAAATTCATTCCTGTTCTGAAAATATAAGAATTAGAAAGTCAAAATATTTGTACTAAAATGTAGAAAACACAAAGAAATATATCAGAAAAATTAAAGTTTAAATTGATTTAAGTAAATAAATAAATAAAGCCAAGTAGTTACTTCTCATCTCTGCTTATTTTACACACAGTCCAGCAGTGTTTCCTTTAAAGAACTGTCTTGGGTGAGCAGACATGTTTTGCTCAATACAATATAATAAACTCTAAACAGACACACAGTAGATCTGAAGGTGTAGCTCTACTTTAAAGCACTTACTAACTTCAGGAAGTTACTGAAACCAGCCTAAAACCACAGCCTCAAATGTTCACACATCAGTTTTAGTGTAGATTACAGGGGTAAAAGTGAACTTGAAAAAGTGATCTGTACTTAGATTTGGCTGCAGTTAAACAGGGTGCCGGCATTATTTTTCATAATTTTCCATGACTTGTTTATGTTTACTCTGCAGACAACAAAGTGGTAACTTTCTGTTTACCTTCTACATTATGCCACAGTTGGCTGGTAAAAAAAAGAACACTGGGTGGTATGTGTGTTAACTAGTTTATCAAGTAATAACAAGAACAATGCCGTATGTGTATATTTAATTATAAATGCAAAGTAAATAATTGGAAGTGTTTACTGTCACATAATTGTCTGCGTACCACAGAGAAAAAGACGCACCATCCACCCCAAATCCTGACCTGGGTAAATAAACAGGTTTCATCCACTTCTGTCACAATAAAACTGGGGTTTGGGAAGTCACAGCGACCTTGACCTTTGATCTCCAAAATGTAATCGGTTCATCTTTGAATCCACTTTTATGCCAAATGAAAAATAAAGCATAAGTATAAGGAGAGTCACAGAAGTCATCCTTCACTCCTCATATGTAATGGTTCACAACTGGTGTTTAAATACAGCACAAAAAAATTAAATCTAATACATATATATACACACTTGTGATCTGTTTCACAAAACAAAATACTCTGTTGTACGTAAAAGATGTGATGATGAAGCCACATTTTAAGTTGTGGCTAAAAATCACCGGTTCTATGTCACACATTTATGGAGGTCGAAGTATAACCGTGACCAAACATGGAGAAAATTCTCAAAATGTCTGAAATAGTTTGAAGCTGCTATGACCTACATTTACTCAATTAACATGAAGTCAGCCTTTAATGACAGACTGATCAGTGCAGCAGGTGTGATTATGGAGATAAAAATGTTTGTTTGTAAAATGATGTCACATTTGTGTACTTTGGCTTGTGTTGTAGCCTGAAATTTGTGAAGGTGTTGTCATTGCAGGTTGTGTATATGTTGTACCAACTGGATTACATCCATATTGGACAGTAAGGCTGGTAATTAACTTACAATCTAATGAAATGTCCGTCTGTGGGAGCCTTTGGACGAGGTACACCACCAGTGTCAAACATACAGCTCATGGTCCAAAGCGTCCCACCGAAGGGTCCAGTCTGACCCATGGGATGAAGTTAATAATAGCATTCAAGAATGTTAAAATAACTTTAGTTCAGGTCAGACTAGTAAAATACTATTATAGTAATCTATAAATAGTACCAACTTCAAATGTTTCTCCTTTGTTTTATTGAAAAAAGTAGAATTATTTGGAAAAAAGTGTACATTTACAAACTATCTTTAACAATAAAATATGTATACAAATATGAACTTAAAATGTCATAAGAGAACCAAGTGCAATTTTAACATTATTTTGTTGTTCCTCACATTTTTGTAAATTTTGGAGCATGTTTGTTTTTTATTATTTATTTTGTTCACATGTGGGTTTTTTGTTTTTTTTTTTGCTTATTTCTGTTCTTTCTGTTCATGTTTATCACATTTTTGTCCATTTTAAAAAAAATTTAAACTAAGGTTATTATGTTATTATTTTTCTGACCCACGTGATTGAAATGAAAAAATGTAGTAAACTCCAATTTTTTCAGAAAAACTGTACAATTTTACCAATATTCTCCCTGTTATTAAATGTTTTTGTTGTAAGTTGTAATGCACATGTAAAAATGATAAACTGAGGCCAAATATTATTAAAATTGCACTTATTTTTCTGAAGAACTTTCAGATTGTCAATCCTGTTCACATTTTTAAGGTTACTTTATAGATGTAAACAACGTCATAATGTCATTTTCACTTTAGACTTTTTCCGTGTTTTGCTCTATTGTACTGGTCCGGTCCATATCAGATCATTTTGGGTTGTACGTGGCCCCTGAACTCACCCCCTCTGGTTCTGCAGTGAATCAAACACTGACCTGTTCCCTCCCCTCCAGCAGATCCAATAGAGATTCACAAGAAGAGACTCATCCAGTGGTTCAGCCACCTTCCCAACGAGGAGAAACAGTTTGGCGGGTACTTCAGCCCCGAGACCATGCACGTGGACCCGCTGATCCTGGAGAGACGGCCTGAGGAGCGAGGAGGTCTGGTGAGGTCCCCGGTTCTGCCCCAGACCAGCAGCTCCTCTGTGACCGTGGAGCAGCTGTTTGAGCCCGCTGACATTTGGGACGGGGAAAGGGGGGTCAATGTGCTGCTGTACGGAGCGGTGGGAACCGGAAAGAACACGGTGGTCCGAAAGCTGGTACTGGACTGGTGCAGGGGGACCACGCTGACCCAGTTCAAGCTGCTGCTGCCCTTCTCTTGTGAGGATCTCAGCCATATGACAAGGTAAGGCATGTTTTGGTTTTCTCAGGAATAGTGTATTTAATACTCCATAGTAGCAACGTTGTACATGTTTGGGTTTGTTTTGTTATAAGAACCAAACAGATTTGGAACAAATTTGTAAATTATGACTTTTTATTGCACTATTGTGAATTTAGTTTATTTTCTCAGAAAGGTATGACATTATTTTCTTTAAATTATGAGTTTTTTTTAAAATTAAGACTTTATTGTTATAGCATTATGGCTTCATTCTCAAAATAATGCAACTTTATTCTTGTAGTGACAAATGTTTTTATTTTTCTTATGTGGCCCTCATATGTCATTGTAGGATTAAATGTTATTTCACAAAACGTTCTTCTGTAAAAACTTAAAGTGCAGGATTTAGAAAAATAAAGATTTAACATCTTAGCCAGTACAAAACACACACACACAGAAAATAAATAAGTAAAATTATGTTTTACATACAGTGCTGTTTGAGATTCCGTCCAAAGGAACTAACAGCTGCCTCTTTCAGATGGTAAAAGTGTTTTTAGGATGCTTGAAATAACTGTTAACAAAACAATGTTATCAACTTTTTAAAAACTACATGTCTGACCCGTAATACCGCAATACTACTACTACTAAGTTAATGGGATTTTCCAAAAATATAAACAAAAAAAAAAATCAAAAATGAACCTTTGTCATGTGTGCGTTTGAATGAATACATACAAATATTGACACAGTCCTTTTTAATATTGATACAGAATAGTGAAACGTAAGATTGCCTTATATCACAGAACTGTTTTTTTTTTTTACACCCCTATGTGTGACAGATATGAAACTGAATTTGAAATCATTTTTTTATTGCTCTTTACAGGATATATGAGAAGGTAGCAGCATCTTCTCATGTGTGAGAAGGAAATAAGTGGCAAATACTGTCTGTCCACAGCCAGATGTAGATCTAGATATATTCAGATGTAGCACAATTCTAATGTTTATAATGTAATTCTAAACTACTCCCACCCAGGACGGTGTCTCTAAGGGACCTGGTGAGCAGGAAGTACCTCCATCTGAGAAAACACCCCCTGCTGAGCGGGGAGGGAAACCAGGCCAAGGATGTTCTCTTCCTCTTTCACAAGATGGAAAAGATGGATCTGGATTTCCGGATCGGATCCACAGAGCTCTGCAGTGACCCCAATGAGGCACTGCCTGCAGGTGTAGTGGTGGTCAACCTGCTGAGGAAGTACCTGCTACCTGAGGTAACCTGCACACCTCTGTCCCTGGAATGTGAAAGAAAACTTATTTTAAGCCATAAAGACCCAAACAGTCACTGGTGACCAAAAGCATCTACTGACATAAACTGTTTCATACCTGTTGATCCGCTAATCCGAACAATCCATGTAAATAACTGGTGTAAAATACAGTTCTTCATCTTTTCATGGTCCTCAGATATGAGTCATTTGGACGTTCAGTAACTCCATAGTTACCGTGGAAACGCCTTCATCTTCTACAACATTGACTCACCAGTAAAACCCATGGAGTTGGATCAATGACAGTTGATGGACACACAGGGTTAATGATGTCTTTGCTGAAATTCTTCACTTTTCTCTGTTTTTGTTATAGTAGTAGATATAGTTAATGTCATATTGGAAATTGTCTGATTTTCCCTCAAAAAGTACAAAATGCAGAGGATGATATTATAACAAATGGTGATAAATCACTTAAACATTAAATAGAGTGAAAATTTCATTTGGGAAGTACCACAAAAGTAGCTCTGGGTCTTTATGGGTTAAGTCTGTTGCCATGGTTTTACTTTGGCAGATAATCATGTTACAAACTAAGTGAATGTTTTTAGCACTAACACACAGATTGTCTGAAAACTGATTTGAATGCGTTCACTGGTTCAACAACATTATGATCATCATCACAGTCATGTCCCTGTTCTGGTTCCTTGTGTCTTCCATCTGTCTTACTGTGTCTCTACACATGTGGGCGTGTCATTAGTTGAACTTGTCCACTGTTGTTTTCTCAGGCCAGCATCTTGGTGTCCACCAGACTGTCTGCTCTGGATCGGGTCCCTCAGAAGTATGTGAGCCGCTATGCACAGATATGTGGTTTTAACGACCCGGACCGCCAGCGGGCCTACTTCACCAGCCGCCTCCTGCAGCAGAGTGGCAAGGCTGCGCAAAAAAACGAGGCACTGGTAGAGCTTCTTTACCTTAACCTCCAGAGAGAGAGCCAGCTGGCTGCAGCCTGCTTCCTGCCCTCGTACTGTTGGCTCACATGCGCCACATTACACTTCCTCCATTTCACTGATACCAACACACCCATTCGCACCCTGACTGGTATCTACACCAGCTTCCTCAGACTCAACTTTGGGGGTGAAGTTCTCAGCACAAGAAGAGCCATGTCCTTGCAAGAACACCAAAACTCTCTGATGCTGTATGTCGTCCGCACAGTCGGTAAACTAGCATTTGATGGGGTGACATACAAACGTACGTCATTCACAGAAAAGGAGCTGGAGCAGTGGATCGGAGGGAAGACCAAGACGGATGAGGAGCTACGGCAGCTGGCTGTGTTCAGAACCGACGTGCTGGACTTCTTCATGGCTCCTTGTGTTGAGAGCTCTAAGCGTCTCCCAGAAGATCTGAGCGAGACTGATGAGAAGCGCTACGTGTTTGCAGTTCCTGCTATGCAGGAGTACCTGGCTGCTCTTTATGTTGTTCTTGGGGAGAATAAATCCGCTCTGGAAAAGATGACCAAGCAGGTGTCTAAAGCCATCGGTCAGGCAAGTGACGACGTCAGCACCATCATTAACATTTTCTCTAAGTTCATCCCCATGCGGATCTTTGCCCTCTTCAACCTCCTCAAGTTGTTCCCGAAGCTCTTTGAGAAATTCAGCAGTCACAACAAAGGTAACATCGCCAGAACCATGGCGGCTGAGATGTTTCGCACTGAGGATAGCTACAATGAGGATGTCCTAGATCAGGTGGAGCAGAATCTGCTGGGAGTTCATGGCCCGCAGCAGCAGCAGTCCACAGAAGGGCAGCCCTTTGAGCTCTACCCCATCTTCATGGGAGGTCTGCTGAATTATGGGAACCGGGTTCAACTGGAACAACTGGGCTGCACCATTCAGAGCTCCACTGTGGCCCAAATCACAAAAGCATTGAGGAAATACCTGGTCAGAGGTAATGTACTGTTATAACACATACAGTAGGTACTACATACATGCTTTTTCAAAAGTACATGAAGCACCTGAAAATACTCCCTTTACTCATCATTATTTCACATTTTCTTGCGCATGTCGTAGTGCAATGGGTCTCAACTGGTCAATTTCCCACTATCACCCCTAAATGAAAAAAGTAAAACTTCTCAAATGTATTCAATAAAAATATGATGTGTTTTGAACCCGAGACGATCCAGAATATCACAGTATGGAAACAAAGAAGACAAGTTTCATGATAAACCAAACTGATCAGCAGGTGGTAATGGTAAAAAGGGAAATACTCCCTTTAACACTAAATTAGGTCTATTTTAACCAAAGCAAAAAGTGTAAAAATTAAACGTGCATTCAGTCACATATTCAAGCATTAATCATAAAGATGACGTAACAATCAGAGCATTTTAGGAACAGCTATTTTTAACACACTCTGTTTTCATGCAAAGTGAAGTCAGTAAAGTACAACAAGTGTTTCTTTACATAATTTTTTTGCCCAGGCAGAGACTGAAAACAGGTTCGAGACCCACTTTTCACCAGTTGAGAATCCCTGTCTTAGTGTAATGTGAAAATCTACTCATGTGTATTTTTTATGAGTATTACAATGATAATATAAGACATGTCATAAAGGCACAGTTTCCAGTCAGATAACACATAAACCCTGTAGTCATGAATTCGGGCACAGAACCTGTCCTCCTCACAGTTTTAGGGGTCATCCATTTTTTTCAACATTTTCAAGAACATACAAAACATACTCTTCCACAAAACCCCCCTCCCCCCTCCACAAAAAATGTTGACAATATTATCTCCTATTTAATTGGCAATTTGTGGTGGTGCAGTGGATACGCACATGGCTAGGGATCCTCATTTCGTCGGTTCGATCCTACCCTTTGGCGCGACTTTTTCTGAGACTTAATTTTTTTCTTGGGTATCGACATTTATTTGACATTTTGAAAGCGTACACCCCTCATTAACCCCCTGAAAATGTTGAAAAAACTGGATGACCCCCTTAGTTAAAACCTGAATAGCCGATATTTTGACTGAAAACCGTTTGGACATTGATATTGTGTTTTCTTATCGTACATTAGAGCTGAATAAACCGCAGCCACCTGAGGAGGTGATGGACCTGCTGGTGCTCCTCTATGAGTTCCAGAACCCCAGGCTGACTGCTGAGGTTCTGTCCTCCATCAGATCCATCCGCCTCGCTGACATTCGGATGACTTCACTCAAGTGCTTTGTCCTGGCCTCGGTGCTGTCCTGTACCCCTCCCAGGTCAGATTCTACTCTACTGAAAATGTTTTACTGTCTCTGCTTCAGTTCTTTAACATTATACAGGGTGTAGTAGACCCTCAGAAAAAAACAACATAAAACCAAAATGCCAAGACGTTTTGAAAATCCGATCAACACCAGCGTTTCTGGGTCAGTTTTCATGCTTCAGTGAACAATGCTAATTTGAATTGTGCAAAATAAGTCTTTTGCGCAGAAAGTTTAAAGTTTAATATGAGATCTGTAACCATGGATGACAAGTTCCATTGGTCTCTTACGAAATAAATCATAACATGTTAACCCCCTACCATCGATACAAAGACTTCACACATTGGTGAGAAACTTAAAAGTAATAGCAAAATGTGCTTAGGGAGTCCAGATTTGGGTTTTTACACGTCAGGATTTGAAATGAAGGCACACATTTATGGTCCAATGCATTTACTCTTCACATGGGCCCTGTGCCTTGTCATGCAAATTTATGCCCTCCTCAACATATCTGCGACAGCACGCCTAATCATGCCCCTGTCCTGCCTCTGGAGTTTCATTTCAGCTGTGATGATGCAAGGAATTCTGTATGCTGAGTGAAATATTTCATATTTCAAATGCTCTGCTCCAAACAAGCTTAAAGAATCCTCACTAACAGCATTAACCCTTTACATTCGGCATGAAGATCTCATATTAGCCCTTACACTTTCATGCGCAAAAGACTTTTATTTTGCACAGTTCAAATTGGCATTCACTGAACAAATTCTCTAGACAGTGTCTCAAGGAAGATGCATATAAAATTTTAATAATTGTGACCATTACTTTTGGAGATGAAATGTAGACACTGGTGGGAAAAGTGGTATTGGTGCATCTTTACTAGAATGTATTCAAACCTGTCATTAAATCTGTCCACTTATGATTAGATCAGTGAAGAAGCATGTGAACAGATAGTATGTTTGCTGGTTTTGTCAAATACATGCTAATATATGCAGTCTTTTACCCTCCTGTTCCTCTGCAGTTACCACCTGGAGTCCCTGGACCTGTCCTCCTGTCTACTGACCAGTGAAATGCTGCAGACTCTCATGCCTGCCTTCAGACACACATACAACCTCAAGTGAGACAAACTAAACAGCTGTGTTGTGGTGGTTTCTGCTGAATAGATCGTAAACAGATATATCTATATTTATTAAACCACACTTAATACAAATATCAAAACAGCGACTGGGTAGCTCAGTGGTTAATGCCACTGACTTTGGTGCGGAAGATGGCCGGTTCGAGACCCAGGTGATCCCTTTGGAAGGTTCTTTACACTGTACATCACAAGTCCCATTGTGCCGGTTCCAAGCCCGGTTGAGTCAGGAAGGGCATCCGACTTAAAAACCTGCCAAATCAACATGCGAAGGCCACCCCGGAAGGGATAGAGCCGAAAGAAATCATCATCACTTAATACAAATATCAGGATTGAAGTAGAAAACATAACGTGACGCAAAGTTGCCAACAGCACCAGGCTGTGAATTATCATGTAATCATGGTCTTAACTGCTGAGCAGCTCTGTTCATGTCCTGACTTGAACTAAACTAAAATGAGAACTTCTATTCTCACCAGTGTGTGTTTTTACTTTTAACAACATATGCAGTGGACTTATATTAGCATGAAGTGTGTTATCTGTCTTTACTAGTTTGTTTTTAAATGCTTTTTTTGAAATATTTAATTAAAAAGTTTGTAGATATGACCTCAGTGTTGGTTAATGAAACTTGATGAAGGCTATGTTTGTACGCTCAAGGGTCAACATTCACTTATAATAAACCTGAAGTAATACTGCACCAATCTGACATAGATAACTGGACATTTGAACAACAATTAATTAACATGCACACAGCATTAACGTCATTCATAGTTCTGTTAAAAGGGTTTAGTTGGGCTGGGTATCACCGCTGATTTTATGAATTAATTCAGTCCTAATGTAAATTTATTGGGTAGGGATACTTCAGTCATGATAACAGTTTTACTTGGACGTGATAGAAGTTCACAGTGAAAATGCTTTAATTGTAAAAGTACACCTCTAAACGATCATGGTAGTAAAATTTCAATGATTTTTTAACTTGAAGGTTTGAACTCCAAACATCAAGTGCTTTTTCTTGCTAAAGTGATATAAGTAGACAATATGTATTAGAAATATCACATTATTCGAATGAAGATCAATTTACCAGCTTTAGTTTTCAGTGTCATTTGTCTACATACACAATGTTCTGAACGCTATTTATGGGTCATGTAAACACGATATTGTACTCGGAATGTCCAAATAATTTGGAAGTCCAAAAAGAGGGTTTTTTCTTTGGATTTGTGATAGTATTTTATTTAAAATTTCTTTAACAAATGTTCTCATAAATCCTATGGGTGATAAACATAGCCTTATGACTTGCTGCTTGCGTGTGCTGTGTGTTTGTGATTGTTGTGTCTGCCTGTCTCTGTTGTCCTCAGCCTGCAGTTTAACAGCCTGCATCCGGAGTCCTGCATCCTCCTGAGAGATCTGCTACTAGATCCCAAGAGTTGCATTAAATCTCTACAGTAAGAACAATTTTTTTTTTTTGTATGTTCTTGTAGCCTAAGTGCAGCGGTGGAAAGTAAGTGAGGACTGATCTTAAATACAACTTTCAGTTGCTTTTCAAATTCAGATTCAGAATACTTCATTAATCACAGAAGAACTTGTATAATTACAGGAACTTAGCTGTTCCTAGGACTGAGCTTCTTTGGATGTAGATCTCAGATGTTGTTTCTGATACCTGCTGGTTCCATCCACTCTAGCACCACTGCCTTCACACCCCACATTTTCTTTAATTTTTTAATACTGACCACCCTGTTTGACACGCAGTTCTGCAGACACACACACACATCCACAATCCAGGACACAATCTATTTACCCAGGAGGGTCGGCCTGATGGTATTGAATGCTCTGGGAAAGTCAGAAAACATGACCCTCACAGTGCTAGATGATGGGGTCCTCAACTGTAGGTGAACTGAAGGGGGTCCAGATGTTGTCTGACCGTGCATTGGAGCCAATCCA
>JAPSES010000144.1:21293026-21304326 GCA_029822895.1 Maxillicosta whitleyi
GAATCAAACTGAACGTATAAACAGTCCCCCCCCCCTCCCCCCCAAGTGCCTTCAGAAGATCAACGTCCTCGTATCATCTCAGTTCTGATGATGTCGTACAAAGTGATGCAATATCAGCGTACCAAAGCCTGCCAAGGATGAGCAGAGGTGTCAACAATCTTCTAAACATGTGCATGGTCTAAACCAGGGGTGCTGAACATGTGGCCCGGGGCCCAAACCCGGTCTGCCACATGGTCCACTCCGGCCCATGGCATGAAATTGTAAAATGCAAAAATTATTACACTTGAGATTTAATGATCAAGGATGTCAAACTCATTTTATTTCAGGGTCCAATATGATCTCAAGTGGTTCCAACATGTCAAATACTGTCGTTATAGCCTTTAAATAATGACGACTCCAAAGTTTTCTTCTTTAGGTTTGGTTTGTTTTTGTTTTTTTGTGTTGTTTTTTTTAGCAGTAAAACTATCTGTTGAATTCATACCAAAGTGGGTTTATCGGTTACCAGTGACCCAGAATAGATGTAATTACATTTAGGAAAAAGTAGGTTAAAGTTCATTTTTCATTCATTTTTTTTTAATCTTTTTTTTTTTCCCCATTTACTTAAAATGGCCAAAAGTTATCTTAAACACATAAACGTGATGACATCAGCTGGATCGATGCCAAAATAAGCTGCAATACATGCAAGGGGCGGGGTTTGTTGTGCCTGGCACCACTTGTTTTTTTGTTTGTTTGTTTGTTTTAGTGTGAATAAAAGTAAAATTACATGATGGAAAATATGTATATTTACAAACCTTTTATGAAAATTTTCATTAATGTCGTCAACCGCAAACTACCTGGAATTTTTTTTGTGGAAAAATAAGTGCAATTTTAACACTATTATGCATATTATTAAGTGTTTTGTGTGTTTGTTAGATCTGTTGTGATGTATAAATTCGAATGCACATGTGTAAACGAGAAGCTGGGACATAATATTGTTAAAATTGCGTATGATGGAAAAAAAACTTTAGGTTTTTTAAAAAAAATTTTTTTATGCTATTATTTTGCTCTTGAGCTCAAATCGGACCGAATGTGGCCCCTGAACTAAAATGAGTGTGACAGCCCTGGTCTGAAGTTTTTCATTATGACTCTGCTGTTGTAAACGTTCAGAGTCGTTACCTGTTCAAACCTCTGCATGGGCTCAAAAGACCCCAGCGGTGTGAGCAGTAACTCCGAAGTATCTGATGTGTGTGAATGTACCTGTCGAATGTCGGGGGGGTCAGACACACCACAGGATGAAGTCTAGAATCAACCTGGAACGTGTTGGACCCCATTAAGTTATTGACGACCAGGCCTTCCAGTCTTATCACATCTGTGCATATGGAATAAATGTGCCTTATCATATTTACAACTGTATTATTTCTGTTCAATAAAAGAAGTTTGAAAATATGTCGGGTTTTTGGTCGTAGAATTCCTCGTTCCCATTTAAGTATGTTATTATATGCTTTGAAGTATAACTATTAATGACAAAATTATGGCAACAAACAAATTCCTTGTTTATTGAGTAGATTTTATTTTGTTTTACTTAAATAAATATTAATTTTTTGTTTTTTTTTTCTGTCTAGTTTCTTTGTTTTCCTTTGTGTGTGTACATGTTAGAAGGAAAACAAACAGACTAGACAGAAAAAAGAACCCCCCCAAAAAATGAACATTTATTATAGCCAGTTATAAGCTAGGATGGATTTACTGGAATACTTTTTTTTAAATACTTTTTTTCCTTAATTCAAGATTCAAGCAAAAAAAAAAAAAAATTCAAATGGAACAAGTGGAAATTATTTTGGTAAGATTTCTTGAAATAAGATTTGTTGTCTAAAAATAAGTTATTATATCTCACTGAAAAGTTAAGTATTTACTGTCTTGTTTTATGTGTGATGTGATATTTGGACTAGAAATGAGAAAAATACACTTGGTAAGATTTAGATATTTACCTTTAAACAAAAACAAAAGGTACGGTATTAAAACTTTAGGGTTAGTCTTTAATTAACTTTCAGAGAGCAGGAAAGCTGCTTTATTCAGGTTTAACTAACGACTAACACCATATCATTTACCATTTTTACCTGAGACATACAAACATGACAGCAATAATGGCATCAGTTTATATAATCAAAACCTCATGTCAGTTTTACAGTTGACAATTAACATCTTAAATGTTAAAAAAAAAAATTATATATATATATATATATATATATAGTCATTAAGTTAGATATATATAGTCATTAAATTTCAGACACAGACATGTTGGGTGTTTTTACTGCTCAAATGTCAAAACAGATCAAAGGTCACACATTTACTGTAACTAGTAAATATTTTTGAGGTTATACTCTTAGCTGCCACTAGATGTCACCAGGATGTTACTACAAATATATGTGGTGATATTTGAATATATTACAGTGGCCTAAACTAAAATTTATTCCATGTTTTGTTGGTCACCAAAGCCAAATTCATATAAAACCAATGTGGAGCATCATTAACCAGGACTAACTTCAATAGTTGGAGTTGATCCCCAGGGGAAATTCTATTTAAAAAAAAAAAAAATAATAATAATAATAATTCCTTCGTCACAGAGAAGGAAGGGCTCAGTCCTGATACTCAGGGGGAGGCAGATATTTCAACCTGGTTTATTTTTTTGTACTCTGTCCAACCTGAGAGGCAGCGTACACACAAGTCACACAGGTGTTCTCATAATAATACCAAATTCATGTACAACTATATGTATATGTGTAAATATGAACAGCATAAATAATAAAAATAGAAGATTCTCTTTTATATTTCCTGTTTTATCGTAATGTTTCTGCCTGCTTAGATAAGTTATCCCATCCTATCCTATCCTAATTTCTTCCAGAGGCCACATTCAGCCCAATTTAATCTCAAATAGGCCATATCAATGACAAACTTTAGATCATATTTGTCTGAATGGAGCTCCTGAACTAAAGTCAGTGTGACACCTTAGTCTGTTCATATATTCAGTGTAATTGTTGCACATCACAAATTCATCCTGCAGGCTGGATTAGAGCCTTTGGCGGGCTGGTTTTGGCCCCTGAGCTGCATATTTGACACACTCCTGGTGTAATGTATTAAATTCACAATGATCCAACTGCAGAACTGGAACATATACCATTCATAATTATTATTTATTTAGTAATGTCTCTCTGTTATCACAGGATGAGCTATTTTTATCTACAGAAGGTTATGGTCATTTCTTGTCACTCGGGGATAAAGTTCTAAATCCTCCTCCTGGTTTATAAAACACTGAACGGCCTCGGACCCAAACACATCCTAGACTTGTTGGTTCCATATGAAGCATCCAGAGCCTGAGGTCATCAGGGACGTCATCAAACGTCCTGAACACCTGAGGTCAAACTGTTCAATAAAATCAGACTGAAAACATTAGTGTTCACTGCAGCTTTCTGTTAAACTGTGAAATAATGTCTTTTAAATGAACTTTAAAATCACATTTTATCACTGATGATTTTAATGTCTGTTTTAATAGAAATTTTTATTTTTTTATATTTTATATTTGATCTTTCTCTTTTCATACCTCTCTTGTGATACTTTTATGTTTTATAAAAAGCATATAATAATATGCAGTAATAATACTGGTGCAAGTACAGATGACTGAGTACTATTGTCCGTTTCTGGTTCTACACACCACAATCTGTTCATATCATTTATAATATTTACTTACTTAGTCTGTTCATCACTATTCACCCAGTGTCCCTGTAACCACTTCCCATGGGGGAGGGGCTACTGGTACTGTTGTAGCTGCCTGGGGCCCAATGACGATGGGGTCAAAGGTGACTGGATGGACGTCCTTGCCCTCACCTGTCTCTTCGGACTAGATGGACCCCCTCATGTGGGCACATACTTCATCTTCACAGGCTGGAACTACATCCATAAGTGGACGTCCATCAGTCCTGGTGCATCTCCAGTCTGTCTGTCCTTCACTGTGGTTCTCCTCATGGTTCTCTTTTCCCACTGGGTTTTGGGAGTTATTTCTTGCTGAGACGGAGGATCTAAGGACAGGGGACGAACAGGACATTCCATCTTCTTCATCTACCGTTTATTTGACTGTTGTTTGTTTAATTCTGTAAAGCATTGTGAGGCAACCTTGTTGTGATATAGGGCTCTACAAATAAAATTGAATTAAATTGAATTCTACCTTTTCTTCTGTCCTTAATTTTATAATAGATGGGATTTAGTGTCTGAGGATAAGAGGAAGATGTGTACAGCATCTAGTGTTAACGTATAATACTGTCTGTTACCACTGAATGTGGACCTGTGACAGAGAATTAGGGCCACACTGAAGGGAAAAAAAAATCTATCAAAATTTCATGTGTAGAAGTTTCGTTTTTACCAGGAAAAAACAGTATAAGAGCCACATAATTTTATGAGAATGAAGTATGTATATTCAAATAACCACATACAATGCATTTTAAGACTTAGATAAATAAAGTTGGAGAGATAGTCACAGATATCTTTTACATATTTATTTTATTTATTAGATCTTTTTTATTTTATTTATGTAGAATCTTCTGTGTTTTAATCCATTTTAAAATGTCACTCAAAATCACTGCAAATAAGTGAGATGATATTTACACAAATATGTTGTATTTATTGTTTTTAAAGTGTTGTTTTACTTTATATCTGGGCATTTCTTCCACCACTGATCTGTTATGTGGGACTTTTTAACGACGGTATGTGAGATTTTAGAATGAAAGCACTTTTCTCACTGAAAACAGTCTGAAGAGGCTGAACGTAGTTGGCGCATGCGCCCTGGGGAAAATTCGAGGCTCTACATCAGTAACGGAAGTAAAAGCGACATCACTTCAAAATAAATTAAAGAAGATCATTTGTGTTGATCAAATAAAACATATGACTCTGTGTGTGTGTGTGTGTGTGTGTGTGTGTGTGTGTGTGTGTGTGTGTGTGTGTGTGTGTCATTATTGCAAATCATCTCTTAGCCTATGTTTAAATGTATTTAAGAGTCGATTTTCAACTAAGTCAAAGAAATTAGGTCACCAAAACATTTAATACTGAAACACTGACTCGACTCATTTTACTGCACTCAGACTGCTTACTTTCCACGTGTGTATTATGCAGAGTAAGATTTTGCATACAGAAACTTTATTTGTAGTGGAGTTTTTGGTGTGATGGGACTTAAATCTAAAGTTATTTGATAACATTTGAAGTGTATTTTCAATCAAATTTGAGACTGACTTTTGTATAAATATTTTCCTCATTCAGTCAAACATATGTAAGAAAGTAGCTGATCAAGGTTAGCTAAAAAAAAAAAAAAAAAAAAGAAAGAAAGAAATATAAAACAAATACATTATACTTTAACCCAGTCAGGTGGTCCTACATAACTGTAGACTGTAGACGTATTTGTCTAATATTGAACCATTTTCTCATAAGGTGTTTTACTTTGAAGGCAGTGGCCTTCACTGAAAGTCGTGTTTTTGCTGTTGATGCTAACTTGATGGTGTGTCCAACACCTCCCATCAATTTCTCTGAAGAAGACTTCCGGTGGTGTGTCATGGCGGTGGCATGGTGAATCCTATAGATAGGGAAAATACTCGCCCCTTTCGTCCTTGCCCATCGATTCGGGACACATTTTCATGCATATCTAAGCCCGTGAGCTTCGGCCTCATACCTTGGATTTAGCAGCCCAGCGTTGCGGTGTCCCCCCGCCCGGCCATGGCGGCTCACAAACCAGTGGAATGGGTCCAGGCCGTGATTACTAGATTTGATGAGCAGGTAAGATGGGCTAATATGATTCAGTGGATGGGTGTAGCAAGCTGTGTTTGTCTGGAGGCCCCACCAGCCCGGCTAATGCCCCCTTTACGCTGCCGAGGCCGGCTCTGGAGGCTCTTATCCATCCGTCAGGAGTGTGTTCTCGGCTCAGATGTGCTCTGGTCCCAGCTGCAAAACACTGAAGATCAGGTCTTTGTAGCTAGCGTCGTCTCCACCACCACCAGCAATTAGCACATTTATCCCACATCTCTGCTGGGCTTTGTGCGGACTCTAAACGCAACTAAATGCACTGTTCGGTGATACATGGCTGACATTTGAACTTGTACTGGAGTGGGTCCATGTCAGTTTAAAGCTCCACAGAGGAGCTTCTCTTTCATGCCTGCTAGGTAGCTAGCATTAGCAGGCCTAGCTGTTTAATGTAAACAAATAAGATGTGACTGCACGCGGCATTCATAGGAGGAAATGAGGCTCAGGAGGAAATGACAAGAGCAATATTAAGTCTTAACGCTGCCCTCTTTGTTTGCTAATCTAACAGGCTATCATCTTAGAGTACTCAGATTTTGACCCAAGTCCCAGTTCTAATACCACACTGTGTAAATAGTCCAGTATATGATAATGTTCTGCTTTCAAATCCTCCATTAAAGTCTGTATCAGCAAAAGGCAGGGAGCATCCAAGGAGCCATGGTCTGCATGTCCCTCTGTAAAAAGTCTAAAAGTCAGCTGTGCAAGTACCAGGCATCACATGTCATTTGATCTGATGGGATCTTACTCATCACAGACATTTAATTGGATTAATCTGACTCATAAAATTCCTTCTGTCAAAGCCATCGAGCTTCTCTGTGTCCAGGTCCATGTTAGAAACACTGATGCTGTGTTATTAATTTATACTTAAACTGAAAACCTGTACAGCATTGAAGGATAGACAGTCACTAATCTGGACATAAAACTTACCTTTGCACCACTTCTGTACCCCTTAGGTTTATATTTATGTGATATCTTTGAGTGAGAAAGACCTTCATCTTGAATGTGCAGCAAACTTACCTCAACAAGTTGCTAAAAATGATCAAATGTAAGTGGCATGTCTCTAGACATCCTATAATATCACATCGTGAAAATACTCCTCCACTAGTAAATCATTTCTAAGTTATTTGCAAAATGTAGTCTGGTTAATGTGGTCCTTGTCAGTGTGTTACACTTATATCAGATGTTTTGAGATTCACTTAACTGATACATTCACTAATGTCGCATATTTCAGTTGTGTTACAACACATACGCAGGGTTGGATAATATTATTTTCCATTCAGTATTAGTTTTTGTAGAGAATTATTCATTAACAATTGTTGAATTAAATCAGTCTTGTTGGAAAAAATTAAGCCCATAAATGGTAAATTATATTGATTTCCAAATTTGTTTGGTGGAAAAATCCTTCCCGTAGGTCTCACCCTCTCCATTTACATTTTTATGAATGAAAACCTTCTACCTTTAGCAGATTAAAGTGTTATACTCTGCCGATTTATTCTGCACAAAGTTATAAATTATAGTGAATCAGCATTGGAAAGTAGTTGTTTTCTTTTTTACGGAAAAAAGGGGCTTTAAAATGGAGCTTACATGAAACAATTGTATATCCTGTTAAACATGGTCTATAGGATCATCATATGATTGTAGCATCATTGTCCTGTGAAGCCACTTATCTCTAAAAAGTTTTCATGAACTCTGAAGAACGGGCCTGTTTTCAGCTTTCTAACAATTAGATCAATTTATAGTGGATTTCTGGAGCAGGAATAGCTGATTAAATGACTGATAAAACCCCTTCACAAACACACTCATACTTCTGGAATAAATATTTAATTTTACTAGAAATTAGATAAGTGTTGAACTTAATTTCAAAGTCATAAATACCTTTTAAATAAATTTGCATTTATGCAACATGAAGCTTTAGATAATTAACAAATGTGTAACTGAACAGTAATCTATGCATATTAAAAAGCCTCTTATCTTTAGAAGTTTTATTTTCCCTCAAAGTTGTTCCAGTTGTTAACATTGATGTTGATGACTGTATCAACTACAGATAGTTGGTAAAACATTCTCTCAAAAGAAAATCAACTTTTTTCCATTTCCATGTCCATTTTTACCACCCAGAGATGTTTTTATTGGTAAAAAACAATTGCATTTATTTGTACTTAAGTTAGTAGTAATCATTTGTTACGGTATATTTCATTGGAAATTAGGGATGTAGGTCACTTAAATAGTGATTTTTGAGGAAGCCGTCAGTTGTAAAGTGTTTGCTCTTATGTGTGCAGTGTTTTATATTATTTTATGACATAACTACATACCTCTTTTTTATTTATTATTGTGCTGTATTAAATTCATCTTCCTGAATAAGATTGAATGTCCTTCTGACAGGCTGAATTAGAAAATTTGGTTTGGATGAAATCTCTGTTTTTGTGTTTTCCACCGGTTTTTAGGGATTAATTTTGGACCCTGTCGATGTGTTTGTGTAACAGTACATATTACAGTGAATACATGAAGTTTTTAAAAAGTTTATTTAGGTGTTTACAAAAGACACTTAAAGGAATACTTTAATATTCTACACATTTGGGGATGCACAGTGTGGACTGGACAGGAATGAACAACATGATGTTAAAAGGAACTAAAGCTGTCAGACAAATTCAAAACGTTTTATTCAAGATTCAGACTGTTTTACGTGTTCCGTACAGAAATGGCTTTCCCTGAACAATGAAAATCTTACTTTACTGTCCACATTGAAAGCAAGAGAATTTTAGATGCAAAAATGGAAACAGAATAATTTACCTAACAAAACAAATATTATTAAACAGCTATTACTTACAGAAGAATGTATCTTTACATAAATGTGCAATATCTGAGTAATTAGGCAAACCTGCCAGAGATAAAATAATATGTTAAATGGAAAAGAGTGAAAAGTCGAACGGAACAGTATCTTAAAGTGGTTTGTGAGTTTCACTGTTGGTTATAAATTTTAAAAACAGCAGAAGAGCGTCTGTGCCTAATAGTGGATCAGTGCGGAAACATGTAAATGTAAGTACAGTATGAATGAAGCGGCTCCGTGTTCGTTTATCTCATCTGTCTAATCTGATGGGCGCTTTGTACTGAATAAAGAGCTGCGCTGTAGTTTTTTGGTCATTTAAAAGTCATTTGGCTTGGTTGAGTCTGGTGAAGTGTGTGTGTGTGTGTGTGTGTGTGTGTGTGTGTGTGTGTGTGTGTGTGTGTGTGTGGTGTCGGTGGCTCAGATTGTGGACTGGAGCTGGGTTTAGAGGCTCAGCTTGGATTACCGCACTTTGAAGAAAGTGGCATTAGAAGCTCTATCCACTCTTTGGTTATTGTTACCCTAAGCTCCGACTAAAGCCTTCCAGTCCATTTATTCAAAAGTTTGGCCTCATAAACCTACTGTACACGCAGTGTCCTCTCGATTTAAACCTGTTTTTTTTTTTTTTGTCTCCTCATCCTCAGTGAGTAGAATAAATAATATCACTAAATCTCACTCAGAGTAGATACAGGGAATCTAATCATATTCATTTGGAATCACATTCTTAAACATACGTATATGTTGAGGATTTTCCACATTTTTTTTTTTTGAACTGTGGTGAACTCATCTGTTGAAGAATATATTTATATATTTTTTTAAACGTCTAAATACTTAAAATGACTTAGTGAAGTGTGTGTTTTCAGTAATTCCGACTCAATGTTACAGCATCATAGTCTTTTTGAGTGTTTTTTTTGTCTCCATATGTAATATTTTAACGTAGTTACTGCTCTGCTAATAACTGGCATCTGTCCTGGGGAGAGGAAAAAAACTGAGGTTGACCCCAAACCTAAAGTCTGGATACCCTCTGTTGGCTGCATGTGCTCCTCGTGGTTTTTCATGGGAAAAACCTGGTCCTGGAATTTACTTTTCAGTAGTGCAAACTTCCTACAGGGTTCCTGTAAGGTCTTAAAAAGTCTTAAAAGTGTTGAATTTACAAATCTGCATTTAATACCTTTAAAAAGTCCAAGATGTATTCAAAGTCACATTAGTCGACTCAGTTCCATCCGTTCCAATTTGACGATTTATATTGAAATTAGGAACCAACTTTGCAGCGCCTGGTGAGAAATGACTCGATAGGAACCAAGGCGTTGGAGGAAATGAATACATTTGCCTCAATTCTAGGAGTTTTTTTGCCAGTGTGGCTTTGAAATAGTCTGTGAAACGGTTGTTGAATCCTGTTCCCAGTAGTTTTAAAAAGGTCTGAAAAAGTCTGAAGTTGAACTTGTAGAAGCCTGTAGGAACCCTGTCCCCACCTTTTGGCAAAATGAGCTGTTGTGAGGCGTGTGTAGGTCTAAGGAGACTCATTTTTCTGTCTAACTTGTGTATTGTTTCAGTCCTTAAAAAATGTAGTACTTTATGAGCCTATTAAACATGCCATTTTAATGACTTTTTAGAGTCAAATAATTGAGTCCATTAATCACCATTAATGTGTGCCTCCACCCAAAACAAAACCATGGTAATAAAATTCAACCATTGCACAGCATGTAGCCTATTGTTTCAGAGTAAACATACAATACTAGTTATAAATATCGATCTCACATCTATGTTGAGTTAAACGTAAAGGTCTTCACATCACCACTTCAAATAAATATTAGCTGGCTCTTAAAAACCATATTACTGTGTTTATCTCTTTGATCAATCGACTTATTGATGATTCCTTCACATCCTTAGAGTCTATGAAGCGAATATCAAAACAATAAAAGCCTGAATTAAAGGATATTATTTGATTTTCTTAAAATATAAGTGACAGGGTAGCTCAGTGGTTAACGCCACTGACTTTGGTGCGGAACGTGGCCGGTTCCAGACCCAGGTGGAACCTTGGGAAAGGTCCTCTGTGCTATATATGCCGGTTCCAAGCCCGGTTGTGTCAGGAAGGGCATCCGACATAAAAACCTCTGCCAAATTAACATGCGAATGCAATTTACTGTGGCGACCCCTGAAGGGAAAAAGCCAAAAGAAACTATTTGATTTTCCTAAAATCATTGACATTTCTGCTCAGCTCAAAAATTGTGACAAAATATGGAAGTTATTTGATGACATTGATTTTCAGAGAACTCACATGTGTTTGGGTTCAAATATTTTTCCTCTGTCAGACTTGGGTCCATAGTTGTGGAGCTAATTAGAAAAAATATCAATTAGAACAATTTTGCAGCAGCTTTATTTTCGTATATGGAAAATCATCCAAAAGTTAAGACAAAAGTTCCTGGTGGACTGGAGAACCGCCCACAGCCATTAGACCTGCGAACAGTCATTGGGCCGGATCCAACAGGGACACACGTCCTGTTCAATAGTGTCTGTGTTTAAACTCAACTGATCTCCATGTTTATTACATGCATCATAGTAAGAACTTTCACATGACACGCATCACAATTTACAGAAATAAAATGTTGGGGTACAAATACTTAAATTACTGCTGTGTGACACCGGGACTCAATGAGCAGAATATATA
>JAPSES010000144.1:21358634-21369531 GCA_029822895.1 Maxillicosta whitleyi
ATCTTATGCTCCATTTTTGTCTTGTTGCCCATTTAACTTTAACATGTTTGTGTGTGTGTGTGTGTGTGTGTGTGTGTAGCTGGAATGGTTAGGCTTGTGTTGACTGTGTGTGTGTGTGTGTGTGTGTGTGTGTGTGTTGCTGGTGCTGTGACCATGATTGTGCTCATCTCTGTTCTGTAGGCTACTTGCCACTCTCTACTGAATAAAGCAACAGTAAAAGAAAAAAAGGAAAACAAAAAAGCAGTAAGTTTGGAGAATCTATTTTCCCTCAGACACTCCCCCCCTCCCCCCTCCGAAGCAAAAAAAAAAGCCTTTTTTGCATTTTTATTCATTTGATTTATTTGTTTCCTCATTTGATTTAATTTGGTCTTAATTTGGTGTTTCTCTGATAATGGTTTATTTTTTTTCCCCCTCCATATTCAACCCTCTTAAAATCATTGTACTAATATCGGCGCCATTTGATGTATTTTCAATTAACAGTTTCCAGGAAACAGTGGCATTCTGTCTCTCCTTCTGGCCTGTCTGTCTGCACTCCAGGAGACATTTTCTCAGAACATTTCATCTTCTTGCATCTTATTTGAACCATTATTCTACGTTAGCAGATGCACAAATGAACACACACCTTGTGCCTTGAGTTGGCATTGCTTCATACGAACAGTCAAATAAATAAGGTTTAGATGAAATATTCTGATAAACTGACCTCCAGCTGTCATGGATCCGAGTCTACAGCTGTTTTTCCTCTAGATTTACAACATACTCTGAGCATTCTCTTTCTGTGTGATTCTCTATATTCGCATTATTTCCATAATCTTTGTTTTTTACCAAGCCGCTTCCTTCACACCTGTGCTTTTTCTGTGCAGAGTTGTCTAATTTGATTCCAAAGGGTATGTGGACTACTTAGATGAATCTCTGACAGAATTTGTTTTTTTTTTTCAGAATATTTATTTGTGTAGTTTTTAGTTCCTCCTAATGTCATTTCTGTCATCAACGAAGGCACATTACTATCAACACATCCTGTTCTATTTATTACCTGTATTATTTATTTATAATATTTAGTATATTATTTGTAAGTTTCACTTATGCAGTCTATCGTTAAGGACCATGCCAGTGATTTTGCATGTTTACAGGGTCTCTGTGGATCCTTAAAATCATATAATGTGTTGCATTTAGTTCAAGGTCTTAAAAATTCTTTAAAGGCCAAGAATTATTTTATTTGTTCAGTATTTTGTCTGCACCCATAAAAAGGGGGACATTTTGTGTTTGTCCTGGATTTTTCTTTTGTGTTATGTCCCTGAAATGCCATTTCGGGGGTATAACACCCTGGTGTTTTGACGCTAACTCGGACAATTTTGGTTGGATTTCTTCTCCTTGGTAACCAACATAGGAGACCACTAATGCAAGAACCCTATTGATTTCAACTTGCCAATGAGTATTATAAGTCATCCACATGGAGGCACTATAGTTGAAAATCAGTTTTTGGGATGTAAATCATCAATAATAGGCTAACTGAGATCAGATTTGATAGATATTGATGGACCTCCAAATATCCATGTTCTGTCTACCATCCAGAGTTCATATGGGGTCATTTTCATTCACTAGGTGGAGTTTTATGGGTTAAATGTGTTTGTGACTATCAGGTCCATGTAGGTCCAGTTCTCCTTCTTCATGCCACTACCCTGACTTTACATGATGTAATATTTGGACACCAGGGGGTGTGTTTTTTCCAAATGGTTGTTGGAGCTTCTGTTGAAAAAATTGGGGTTTTTTTTGGACATTAGTAAAGAAATAGTCGCCAGTCGAGCTCAGACTTGGTTCATATCGATCATCCAACAAATATCTAATTCCTTTTCTGACTGTATTCAGACTGGATATCCTTGTTGTGAAAGTGGTAACTATCCCCTTTTAGCACCAAGGTGACCCCTAGGGGAACAGCCTAGTTGATTTGGGGGTGTTGTGTTCCATGGATATTATCACTTGTCCAAATGGGGGTGCTTCTGTTGAAAAGTCTATTTTTTTAGGAGATTATTATTAATAGATATAGGAGGAGAATCAAACTCAAATTTGGTTCCTATCAAGAGGATTGGGGGGGATTTCAGGGATATACCCTTGCTGTTTGCCCCGAGCATAAGCCTCGTTTAGAAGAGATATGGGTTTTCATTCTTCAGATGATAACATCCACAGTCTTCAGTAAATATATTGTTTGTACATTTGTTTTGTTGCAGTAATGGTATTATTGATTCCTCATAGGGACATTAAAAAGGTCTTAAAGTCATTAATTTGGTCTCTGGTTGTAAGCCATACTAATATGAATTGGAATTGGCATGTAGGGCATTTCAGTGAACAATTAAAAAAAGAGACAAAATGTTCCACATAGTAGAACTTTTTCAATTCTTTGTGATCTGATTCTGACTGAACTGAAATGAACTGAAAACACTGACCTCCTGGAAGCTGGCAGTAGAAGGCTGATTGTGCAAAATCACTGGAATGGTTCTTTTTTTCTTTTCTTTTTTTTTTTTTTACTCACCGTATTTCCTCATAGTGATAACAAATGTTGAACAGAGCCAGGAGGGTAAATCAGAAAGTATCAGGTTTTAAATTTGAAGGAGGCTTGTAGATGAATCTTCATTTAAAAGGTGCTCCTGACTGCACTGAGCTCTAGATACAACTCAACACTGCCTTTTCTATTTCTAGGCTAAAGGCCTCTAATATTTAATTTGACAGCATATTTTCATCGTCTAATAGGCGTTTTTTTCCATCTTGTGGCACATGCATCTTAAAGTTGACTGAGGAGTGAACACAAATATTCAGAGGGACTGAAAAAAGACAGCGGCACATTAAATGAAAGTGGTATCGATGTGCTTTTTACTTGGGCTGTAACTGAGCTTAATATGGCCAAAACAGAAGAAATGTGGGACACTGACTGAAATTACAATCAAACTGTGAATTATCTTCGAATCTTATTACAACGACAATAGTCCAACACAACACTATTTGATGTTTTACCTCCCGAACTGCACAGGTTTTCAAACTCGGCTTGCAGTGTAAACCTACTGCAGCTCCACTGGTAATGATTGATAGGTCATATGGAATATAGATGTATGCATTCGTGGGACCAAGATAGCAAATATAGAATGTAATTTGATTCATTCAACTCCAAACACATGACAATTTTAGATTTATTCTGCACTTTGTGTCAAAAACCAGACAGAAATTGGCATCTTTTCAATATACTTCAATATTGTGTTTCAATTTAAAGTCCTGATTCTTGGTGCATTGTTATAGAATAGAAAACAATACAAGACGTTTTATTGTCATTACACCAGTTACATCTGAAATAACATAATAAGATATAGACGTGCATTATAAAATAGTGTGCAAAAGAAAATATGTGCAAGGGCAACATTTTAATTCCATAAAAGTATTATAAAATTCTACATTGTGGAGCTGCTGAAGGCTCAGGACCCCATATGTCCCCTGCCCCTGTGCGCTGCTCTCACTGCAGTGCACTCACTTTGACTCCGAGTTGTAATAATAGACTGGGTATTACGTCACATGACACTACGTCCTAATGCATATTTCCCTTTGTGGCTCATTGTTCTCTGGGTTTGTCTTAGTTTTTATTGCAGTGTAGTTTCGGTTTCACACATGAAAATGTAGATTCCAGAATATCGTAAATCAGTGAACGGTTCGATAATTGGATGATAATCATGTCGAGACTTTAACTTTCACTATTTTTAATCAAGCATCCACTCGTACACATTTTGCTAAATGCGTACAGTCGCTCCTCGCCCCTTTGCGTCAGTTCAGGATCCAGTGTATGTATTTTAAAGTGGCCGTGGTTACAGATCATTTCCATGATTTCCCCTGATTCCTGTGGTTTAATGGAGAATGTCTTAGAAAATGCTCTCCTGTAAAGAGTGAGAACTCGGCACAGGTTGACTCTTGGTTCGTTGGACTGAGTGTGTGAGTGTGTGTGCGTGTGCTCATGCATGCAGACACAGTATGTGGTGTGTGGGTTAACGTTGGCGCTCCCTTTATCGGACATGGCTCCTTCTGACGTGCTGCAATAGTTTCTCTCATTTTGTTTGACAAAGAAGCCACAACTCACTACTAATATAAATATTTCGGAGTTTTTAAAGAGTGCAAACTTTGTGGTTGTTATGCATAAAGACCTACAAAGAACCAAAAGATAAAATATTACATTTATCACATTTATATAAATAGGTGGGTAGAAGTTAAACGCAGCATTATATACTTTATATACCATATACTATACTATACATCTTTTTCTACTGGCCACAAAGTCCCATGAAGCTCCACAAAATAACTGTCAAAAATAAAATAAAAAAGAGAGCACTGAGATAACCTTTCAGTAATAGTGTTTATATTCTAATATAAACGTGTACCGCACAGTTAAGGCAGAGTACTGTTGTGTCGGTGTTCTAACTCAACCCACTACAGGCAGGTGTTGATGAATCCTGATTGGATTAGACCCACAGACAAATGTACTTCTACTTAATAACACATTAAGTCTAAGTTAATTGTTAAATTTGTAGCTTAGTGGTTAACACTGCAGACTTTGGTGTGGAAGGTTGGTGGTTCAAATCCCAGGTGAGCCCTTATGCAAGGCCTTTTACACTATACATGCCTATATACCTTGTAAGTGGCTTTGGATACAAGCGTAAATGTAATGTATCACTGACACCAGATGCTTCTTAGGACAGACTGACCAAACCTCAGCAGCACCGAACGGCTGTGTCCGATTCTGGGAACGTGTGATGTTGTGTTGTCGCCCACCTGGAATGCGTCACACACCACCCTGTGTGTCCGGGTTGTGATCCTCTGGGATGGGATGGTCACCTGCACCAGTCATCCACCGCTTCGCTTCACAACTCATGGCTCGACATGCGTCATTACAATCTTCTTTTCTTTATTTTCTTTGTCATGATGAACTCCAGTTGTCATTCTTCACTGCTGTTCGTCCCAACAGAGAGGAGACAGTCGGGGTTTGACTCGCTCTCCCTGTCTGATCTCTGCCTTGGGCTCTAACTGGAGTAAGAACTGTCTTGCTCTTGTTACAACCAAATGTTGGGATGTGATGTTTCTCTCTCCACTGGTCTTCCTCTGGCTGTTGTTTCCATGGCTCATCTGTTTTAACTGTTCCACACTGATACATGTTCGTGTGCTCCTTAATGTGTTGTAATATTTTCTCCCTCCCCGTGTTCAAACCCCCCACCCCCCCACGCCCACCCTGCTCAATCCTCTCTCCTTTGTTCCATCTGTTTTCTGTTTGCCCTTTGTTTTCCCCTCCTGCTCCCTTCCACCCTCCCTCATACAGGTGGTGAGTCAGCGCTTCCCCCAGAACAGCATCGGTGCCGTGGGCAGCGCCATGTTCCTGCGCTTCGTCAACCCAGCCATCGTGTCCCCCTATGAGGCTGGCATCTTGGACAAAAAGCCCCATCCCAGGATAGAACGGGGCCTCAAACTCATGTCCAAGGTAAGACACAAGACAGGGATGTGCATCTTAATCCATGAGTTCAATGTAAGTAAACCAGTTTACAGGGTCCACACGGGTGCTTGAAATCCTTGAAAAGGCACATAAAGGTGGGATATTTAATAACTGCTGTAAAAAGTCCTCATTTGTGTCTACTTGGCAATAAATAATGAAGAAAAAGGAATGAAATGCACTATGCTTTTGTTTTCCTCAGTAAATTGACACAATTAACACATTTTCTGTGTCCTGCTTACCTTTGATTTTATGAAAAAAACAAACAAAAAACAATAAAATTGCTCAGTATATTAGCATTCTGAAGTAGACATTAGTGGTGCCTTTGGTTTTCTGTCAGACATGCTCTGTTTTCTGTGGTTTTTATTTGTAATCTACCTGACCTGATGTGGAAACTCTGCATTAAAACAGTGGAGTTTTATGTTTTCATTCCGCTTCTTTCTCCTCCAGATTCTGCAGAGCATTGCCAATCATGTGCTGTTTACAAAAGAAGAACACATGAGGCCTTTTAATGATTTTGTGAAAAGCAACTTTGATTCAGCCAGACGGTAAGAAATGATCACGGAAGGACAGACTGACGTTAAAATATCTTGGACATGATTTGACTTGGCTTAAATGGTTTCTGCTTTAGACTTGGTTTTAAATGTGTATTTCTGGGAAGAGTTTGTATTGATCAAGCTCTAATGAAACACTAAAAGCAAACTAACATGAAACCATAAGCACTAATGCAAACTGTGATGAGTGAGCTAATGCTAAAACACATTTATATATAGCAATAAATGTTGTCCCATCTGGTGAATGTTGGTAATATTCTGGTAATATTCATCCATTCATTCATTCATTCATATCTTGTTTTATTATTTTCATCTTTCCACATCTTGTTTTGTCTTTAAATTTTGTCACATCTTTTCCTTTATTTTGTCTTATTTCATCATGTTCTTCTTGTTACATCATTTGAAATGTCTTAAACAAATAATACATGAATGTACAATGTCATTTTCATTTTATGCCTTTTACATAGTTTTGTTCTTTTCTTGTGATTTTCTCTCTTTCACGTTGTTTCATCCCTCCATCCTAGTTATTGTTTTCTGCCGTAATTTAAAATCCTGTTTTTCCTCGGGATCAATGATCGGCATTTACATGTATCTTATAGAAATAAAGTGTTCATCTTAATTTGATAAATATGAATATTGGCTAAAAATGTTATTATGGGTCACAACACTTAGAAATTGTGTCAAAGGTCAATGTCAAAGTTTTTTGGGACACCCTGTTTGTATATTGAGGGATTTATATGTACATTTTTTTTTCCTGTTTGATTGTTTTCCTGATGCTTTTCATTCCACTTGAATGGACTCTAACACCTCATCTTGCTTTGTAGAAATAAAAGAGCTGCAAGTTTGAAAATAAAGACTGTACCCTGTCCTTCTCCTGTACAGGTTTTTCTTAGACATCGCCTCTGACTCTCCGCCCAGCGACTCGGTCAACCACAGTCTGTCTTTCATCAGTGACGGAAACGTCCTGGCCCTTCACCGTTTACTGTGGAACAACCAGGAGAGGATCGGCCAGTACCTGTCCAGTAACCGGTCAGTGCTCAGTCTGTCACAAACACTGTCGTTACATATGAACAACTGCTGTAAATGTCCTGTGATGATGTGTCCAGGGACCATAAAGCTGTAGGCAGGCGTCCTTTTGACAAAATGGCGACCCTGCTGGCCTACCTGGGTCCACCTGAACACAAACCTGTGGCAGACACACACTGGTCCAGCCTCAACCTGACCAGCTCCAAGTTTGAGGAGTTCATGACCAGGTAGGACTCATTCACCTACACAGATAAGTACATTAGTCCTTTTAACCCGGGGGTCTCCAAACCTGGTCCTCGAGGGCCGGTATCCTGCATTGTTTTAGACATTTCCCTCCTCCATCACACCTGGTGATCATTATCATTCTTCTGTAGAGTTTGATGATAGGCTTATCATTTGAATATGTGCTGGAAGAGGGATGCATCTAAAACATGCAGGATACCGGCCTTTGAAGACCAGGAATGAAGACATGTGCTTTAACCCCTGAGCCCTGATTCCAGGTAAAGTTTCACAAATTAACAGCGAAAAACTTAGGATGAATGCCTCCAAGACTGGAATGAGTTAATTCTTGTTAATGTTGTTTAGATCAGACAGAGTGATTAATGAGTTTATCAGAATAATCTACTCTAAACTACTAATCTAGTAGTTTTTAGACTCAACAGACACTGAGGGAAATTTAAATATTAAAACCTATACAGTAGTTTTTTTCATCTTCTCCAGAGTTATTGATTTATTAGTTGTAGTTTACTGCTACAAATTCTTATATTGAATTAATACATTTTTGGTTGAAAGATGCGTCATTTAGTGCCAACTTTTTATATCTGCAACAAATCTTCCGAATTTTCGATAAAGCAATTTTCTTGAAAATTCTAAATGATCCAATAGTTTTGTTTTTTTTTTTTCAGATGTGAGGATATATTGGCAAGATGCATCTTCCAATGCATGATATTTTCATGTATTTTGGTACAACTTTTAGTTATTTTACATAAAATCAACACGTGACTAAACGACTTGATGACGAAAACTAGTGCAGACGCAGTTTTTAAAAATAAAACGTTCTTTGTGTTCAGTTCACATCGCAACCCAAACAGAGTCTCAGTCTGAGCTGAACCTCATCAGCACTTTCTATTTTGTAGTTGTGGTTTTCCTATAGTCCATGAGGGAGATGCTTCCTGAGTGCAGTAACGGTAGTGCCGTGTCGTCCATTATATAGTGAACTATGTCAAAGTGAATCATGCAGAATTTACGATCCCAGAGCAGGAGTCCATTCACAGTGAAGGGCTGCAGGGACGGTGCAAATGCATGGGTGCACTTTATGAATCCTTTGTGGATGATGAGTTAAATCTTTCTTACTACCTGATTAAATGTGTGTGAGGGAGGAGTATGTGTTATACCGCAGAAGTGTTTATTTTCTGTCACTTTTACTGTCCTCTTTCCCCCATGGGGGCAGACGTTCAGTGCTGAGCTGCAGTGGATTTGAACTTTAATTAGTGAATAAAACAGAAACCATTTCCTTGAACAGTAACTTCCTGTGTTGGTCTGCACTTCCACCACAGTAACCACCGTAACTTTGTGCTGAAGTTCGTGCCAAGGATCTTTTGTACCCATGCACTGTGGTAAAAAAGTACAAGAGGTGAAATAAATTACTCATGTTTATTTATTTAGTTTTTTAATTATTAAAAAAGACAGCAGCTGTTTATATAGAATAGCAAGCTGTAATAAAAAAACAAAAAACAGTGAAAATGATGGGCATTTGTACAAAGTTGTTCGGAGTGAATGAACTAACCCATGTCATTTTGTAGAGGTGATGCTGTAGGCCCCAAACACACCGACACAGTGTCACATTAAATATCACTAAGACTTTTACCGTCATGTGAACCCTCTGATGGTCTCGTTTGTATCTGTCTGTCAAAGTGACCACAATATTTGTTTTTCATAAAAGAAAACAGACTAGAAATATCAAAATTTATGCTTATACATTTGTACAAAATACTAAAGGTGTTAGATGTTCTCCACCTGGGTCTTAGAATAGTAGTTTTTTGGGTCTTCTTCTGTGCTGTGACATGTCTGGTCTTAATTATCATTATGCTTACTGTTGGGGAGTGTAGACGGACAGGAATTGACTCCAAAAAAACATAAAGCACAAGATTAGTTTATTAATATATTTGTTTGCCCAAAGGCCCACGACCCACTGAAACAGGTTTGAGACCCCCTTTTGGGTCGCTACCCACCAGGTGAGAGTCACTGCAGCAGATAATCTAATTCTGTTGGATAAAGGAAAAACTGTTCACATTAAAACTAATCTAAAACTAGTCCATTCTTTAAAAATAAAAAGACAACAGAAGTTCTCACATCTAAAAATGTGTATTAAAGACTGATGCTGATCTCTGTGGTTGGTCCTACAGACACCAGGTCCATGAGAAGGAGGAGTTCAAAGCCCTGAAAACCCTCAACATCTTCTACCAGGCAGGAACCTCCAAGACCGGAAACCCCGTTTTCTACTACGTGGCCCGGAGGTGAGACCAGATCTATACCATGACCTTAATGACCCCATCCTGTATGTTCACAGCTGTGTTTGGGTAGATAGTTGACAAATATGTAGATATTAAATTCGGTATTATTCGGTTCCACATTCAACTACATTTGGTCTGAAGAGGGCCGGACCAGTGAAATACTAACATAAAAATATATAAATAATGTCAACTCCAGTTTTCTCTGTTTTAGAGCTAAAAAAAAAAAAAGGTAAAATTAAACAATGAAAATGTTTACATCTACAAACTATCCTTTCAAACAATGTGAATAACATGAAAAACTAAAAAAATAAGTGTAATTTTAACAATATTCTGCTTCCTATCACTTACACGTGTTCACTGTAAACTACACAGTGGATCTACAAATACACAAAACATTTAGTAACGGGAAGAATATTGTTAAAATTGCATTTACTTTTCTTAAAACATTTCAGGTTCTTTATAATTATTCAGATTATTTACATTTTTTGTGAAATTATACTTTGTTTTAGTGTCCATACATGAGAATATTTACATTTACAAAGAGAAAAACATGGGAGTTGTGTGTATTTATAGGTTATTATGTTAGTATTTGTCTGATCTGACCCACTTGAGATTGAATTGGTCTGAATGTGGAACCTGAACTAAAATGATTGTTAATATCTCTTTTTGCATTTCACACATTCATTCCGAGGGCCGGACTGGACCCCTTGGCGGACCGGATTTGGCCCCCGGGCCGCATGTTGACACCTGTGGTCTATGGGAATTGACAGTTGCATATATCTTTGTTTATGTCACAGAGATGCAACTTAGTAATACACTCTCTATAACTTGCATGAAAAAAAAAATCGAATGCTCTCGTTCACGTGCGCTAACCGTATGTTTCCCTGAGGATGTTATTGTCATGAGGCACTAGTGTGTAGTGTTATGTTGTTTCACAAAGTCACACTTTGCCATGGAGTAAAAAAAAAAAAGAAGCAGTTTCTTTCATCTTTGTCCTGTCCTCTGCTGCAGCCGAGTGAGTGTGGGAGGTGGTGCTGCACTTCGCTGCTCTGTGTGTTTGTGTGTGAGGGGGAGGGGCCAGACACTCAGGCAGAGTGCAGAGAATCTTTGTGCAAAAAAAAAAAAAAAAGTTAATGCGTCGTTTACATATTGACCAATGTTGATTAATCAGTGATGCGCTACCATCAGCCCCGGTTCTAAAGTGAAACTAAGGGTACTTGGTTACTTTAAATCTGTATCTGTAACAATCAAAGGTGATCCATAATTTAAAACTGGAAAAGCACTCGGAGAGCGCAGAC
>JAPSES010000144.1:21371502-21384885 GCA_029822895.1 Maxillicosta whitleyi
GGGGGGGGGGGGGGATGGGACACGCTCATGTCCAGAGGTGGTGGATGTAAGATTTGCATTATGTGTAAATGTGACGTAGTTTGTACTTTATTATTTTTCAAATATGCAGCCCCTGCACGTTCCAGATCAGATATTTTCTCATATGGACACAAACACTATTATCAGTCCATAGATGTTGTGATAAACGTATTCTGTCCATACATAATAATAATAATAATAATAATAATAATAATAATCACAAATAGGACCCAGGCAAAGTGTTGACATTACATTTTAATTAATGTGTCGATTATCTCACAGTGATGCACTATTTTATATATTGTGATAAACATTATACAACATTTTTTCAAACGTTACTGATTTTTAAAAATGTTATTAATGTTTTATTCACATTTTATTCATATATGGTGAACAGTTTTGTCGTCTAATAGTCAGTCATCTCCATCCACGGTAAATTGCTAATTTTTTAGCCCTAGCCACGACATCTGTCTAGTCAGTCATTGTTAGAGGTTTAACCAGTAATTACTTTTATCTTGTGTCTCGTGGATGAACATCTTCACCACAGTGACACAAACTGAACTAAAGGAAACAGAAGCTAAAGCTGGTTTGCATTAACGCCAACTACGCAGAACCGTTTGATGCCAAAGCGACACAATAAATAAAGTCAAAAGTCATGTGATGAAACTGATGTTTTCATTTCACATGCAGCAAACCCAGATCCCAGACTACGCCGAGCTGATCGTCAAGTTCCTGGAGGCGCTGATTGACAGCTACCTGCCGGCGGCTGACGAGGAGCGAGGGGAGGAGCAGCTGAGGACACCCACCTCCCCTTACCCCCCTACCAGCCAGAGCCAGCTCAGCATCACTGCCAATCTGAACCTGTCCAACTCCATGACCTCACTGGCCACGTCGCAGCATTCGCCAGGTCTCAGCACGCACACACACACACACACACACACACATTGTAGAGCGTGACATCGTATCCCAACACAAACTGTTTCAAAACATCCACACCAGTGGTTCGGTGAGTCGGTCTCAGGGGTTCGGTGTGGAGCGCCCCGCTTGGCCGTCACTGGCTGCAGATGATCACGTGACATTGCTTGGCCAATCAGTGCCGCGACGAATTTAATGCAACGTGTGAATGTCATCGTAGTACGTCATGTAATTACTTTCTTCATATTTTCATCCATAATAACTATGTCTAGGAAAAAAAGAAAGTGGTCGGACGAATATGTACAATATGGATGCTCATGTATCACGGAACAGGACGGGAGTCAGCGTCCTATCTGCATGATTTGAAATGCCAAGGTGAGCAAGGTTGTAAGAACGCATCAAGTCATATGTGGACAAAAGTATATGGACACTTTGAATCCAGGTGTTTGGGATACAAGACAATAATGACCAATGTCAGGATATAGTTTTATATTATGGGATACATATCATATTGATTATTAATACTTATGTTTCTGTGTCTGATCCTCATGAACAGAACATCTTACAGCTGCAGACGTGATCTTTAATGGTCGATTTTTCATGTGATGAAAATAGACGGTTGGATGTGAATGTGATAGAACATGATTTATTGTCAGAGTATGAAAAATATTATAGATATTTAGAGGAAGAACATTTAAAGTCATGGATAAAAAAGAAAAAAAAATCAATGTTGAGAGAAATTCAATCCAAACCCTCTCATTTTGGAAACAAATAAAACTATTTAAACCAAACTAACCAATGCCATGGTATTTATCTGGACCCAAAAGCTAGTCTTCGTTCCTGGTTTCAGTCCGAACCAAACTGAGCCATGCTTTGATTCATGTACGTTGAGAATACCATCGGCCCATCAAAATGTTGTTCAACAAAACTCATAATAAAGACAGTAGAATATCAAGGGGAGCCTCATATACTTTATGAAGTTTTCCCTTGGCAAAGCAAATTTGTTTAGCACCAAAACGCAGCCAGACTATCATTCTGCTGTTAAGATACTGTACAAGACAAGTTAAGAAGAAAAAAAAAAGACATTAGGCACAAGTGCAGGATGTAAACCCTGGTTTTTGCTAAGAAACACAAAAAGAAGATGAAAAACAAGCTCACACAGCGGATGAAGACGACAGGATGGATTAGTTTGCTCAAAAGTAAGCAAAAGTAACCGACTATGACAAAATCTTCTTAAAAAAATGTTCTTAAAACATCCAAGCCTCAATCAACACCTGTGTCTTTAAAATATTGCCAAAGATTTTGCTGTTCTTATGTGAAGGTTTATAAAAAATAATTATATAGACAATATCAAAAAGCCTGTCAGTGTGTGAACTACACTATTTTCATATTTCATGATCACAAACAGAGGATATGGTTCTTGGTTTGGTATTTTTTAATTACTTTTATCAATGAGATTAAATATAAGACTAGTGTGTTGTTGACCCATGGAGATCCACAGGTTGGATGTGGTAGTTTCTATGCTTTTATGCTTGTGTGTTCATGCATGCAGTACCGCATTTGTCCAGCAGTCGCCGCCAAAGAGTTCTGTCCGTTTCAATGTGATTGTAAAATTATTGAATTCTAAAATGACTACTGCAGCAGTCAGCTCAGTACAGATTTAGTGCAACTCCCCAGACACACACACACACACAGAGATGTTATGTGTATAATCTTATAAATCAGTACTAAAATATGTCTGCTGTTTCTGACCAGGAATTGCATAAATCCTTATTTGTGTAATTTTAAAATGAAAATGAATCTGCTATTTTATTTTATTTTATTTCTTTTAGTCTCTGTTGCTGAAAACATGGTCATTAATGACAGATGTATATTAAAGTATCCAATTTAGCCTTTATTAAAGATGATTCGTAGCAGTAAAATTATAAGAAAACAGATGAGAAAGAGCTGCTGGTGTTCCAGCTCCACAGAGAAACAGGTGGTGTGTCAGTGCTAACGAAAGGCAAACAGGAAGATCAAGTCTTATCTGCCTTTTCTGACCAGGATGATTAGAAACGGCCTTTTTCACTTGTGTATTTTGACCCACAGATCTGCTGATAAAGGCCTTTTCCTTCTGTTGCTCAAACTTTATTCCTCATCGCTTCCGCTCCTTTCCTGTCGTGTCCTGACTGTTGTCCGTTTCTGTGTCCACTTCCTGCAGGTGTGGACAAGGAGAATGTGCAGCTGTCCCCCAGCTCAGCTCTGTCCAGCGGGGGGCGGACTCGCCACGGTTCAGCCAGTCAGGTCCAGAAGCAGCGCAGCGCCGGCAGCTTCAAGAGACCCAGCATCAAGAAGATCGTCTGATCCCGGCGGACGCCCCGCGCCTTCCTCCTCCTCCTCCTCCTCCTCCTCCTGAACCCCCCCTCCCCCCCCTCTTCTGCATCCAGCCAGGCCTCATGCTGCACTCCACTTTTTACTCCTTTTATTTCCTCTTCATTTTGTTGATTTGGCAGGAGAAGACGCGTTTTTGTGTTTAAGGAGAAATATTAATAAGGGCAAACTTGAATTCTGTGATGCTTGAGATTTAAAAACAAAACGAAACACAAAAAAAAAAAAAAAACTTTTAATTTGAGACGGGCTGCAGCGGAGGAGAGGAGAAGCGTATGGATATTTAAGCTCTTCTTCTTCAGAGTTTGGCGGAAGTGTCACGGAGAAAAAAGGAAAAATGACCCTGACAGGAAGCGGTCCCAGTTCTCTGACTGTTTGGACAGAGGACAGAAGGATCCAGAAACGGGATTCAGACTGGCGTGACCCTTAGCCCCGCCCCCTCTCCCCGTCTTTCTTGGAACAGCCAGTCCCTCGGCCTTAAACACTCCCGTGTCCCCTCAGCCGGTGACGGACCAAAACCACAGCAGCCGTGGTGGGGGTGGACCTAGTGTGGGTGTCCCGTCTCCCCAGCCCTGTACATATGTGACATAGACAGATTATGTATAACTAGTCCTTAGTGCTAATTTAGATGTTGACGTTTTCTCCATGGTGTGCCTTTGTCAGGGTTTTTCAGTGTGTACAATTTGTAAAGTAAAAAGTCCAACCTTGCTGAGGACAAAGAACAGGTACTAATTATGGAGGCGTGCCGTCCATATCATCACCAGTTCAGTCGAGCTGCGTCGCGCCCGGCCTTCAATGATCGTCAAATATTACAATCATCCATATACCCTGTTGCCTGAAAGTATTTATCCTGTACAGCTAGATAGCGCTACAAATTCTTTTCAGACACTTTCCAAAAAAAAAAAAAAAAATCTTGTTCTTTTCAAACACTTTCAATGTATGAACATGAAGATTGCAGAACACTAGGGGAAAGCGCAACTTTGTAAATAGCTTTTTTGTTTTGTTTTCTTTTTCTGCGTTTGGCGTCTATTTTGCTGATTATTTTTTTGTTTGTTTGTTTGTTTCCCCCCCCCTCCAGCATTTTAATTTGTTTACACAGTGACAAGGAAAATTGTGTAAAAGGCAATAATCCTCAACTCCTTAGTCCAACCACCTGTTTTGTTTGGCCAACACAGGGAAAACTCATCGACTCTTTAGTTGCTGGTAAACAAACAAAACAAAACAAAAAAAACACGAGGAGATTGTTGTGATTTCCACATTGAATCCATCGTACGCAGACGGTCTGAGCTGAACACGCGTCCATCGCGGGTAGAAGTCGTGCGTCTTTAAAGGAAAAACCCACCACTGAAGCGAATCCCTGAGGTTGGTTCTGACGGTGCCAGAGTCGGAGCTTTGAGTCTTATTTTATTTTATTTGTTTTATCGGAACATTCTTCCTGGTGTTTTCTCCACGTGGTCGTCATGTCAGGTGACCTTCAGTCACATGGTTCAATTTCTGTGTTCCAGCTCCGGACCGAGCGCCTCCTTCTGAGGACGCTCCTTTTGTTCGGGCGATGTCGCTCGACCCAGTCCTTTACTCATTCGCTGCTCGTTTTCGACCCGTTTCGTCGCGTTATTGGGGAGAACGGGCCGTTTTCACAAAGGTTTGATGGTGTCCTCAATGCTGTTTTGACGCGACGGTGAGTTTAATGTCACAGAGACGGAAAGAAAGTGCAGTCGGAGACATTTAATGATTATATATATGTAAACTCAGTAATCTCCAAAAATAGTTTGTGATGAGTTTATGGCGTCAATATCGTGCCTGAGATATTGAGACCACTAAACCACAAAATCATAGAGGTAAAACTCTAAATCTGAAACCAAGAAACAAATTCTGGAAAAGGTTAGCCCTGCGACGCTGTCCGGTCGATTCATTAACAACCTCCGCTTTTCAATTGGTTTTTCTCGGCTTTTTTTTCTCTCTCGCTTTCAATTTTGAAAAGGTTCTTATTTGAGTTCTCAAGAGATGGGGCATTTCCGGATGCTTGGGGCGGGATCTAGTAGCTCATTGGAAATGCCCCCACCCTCTTACAGACGCAAAATCGAGAATAAAATTGATGTCAAGTCGACTTTAACCTCGGCATCAAATTTAAATTTTATTCTCGGAATTTCAAGTTTAAAGTCGACGTCCAATTTCAACTTTATTCTCGGAATTACCTTAATGTCGACATGTTGACTTTAATCTCGTCAAATCAAAAAATATCTTCTCCTTCATGAACGGCGCTGATGCTCCGTCGTAAAAATCTGTGCCAGAACTCAAGTGAGGGAACCTTTTCAAAATTGAAAGCGAGAGAGAAAAAACGCGTAACCGAGAGAAACCAATTGAAAAGCGGAGGTTGTTAACGAACCTTTGCAGAATTTGACTTCTTGGTTGCATATTTAGAGTTTTGCAGCTACGATTGTGCGGTTTGGTTCTCGATATCTCAGGCACGATATTGACGCCGTATGAGTTCAGTAGGTTTACGTCATTTGAAACCAAAGACCAAAATATGATCAAGAAAAGAAGAAATTCATCAAATATGTCGGAGTGATGGCTGACAGAATAACCCAAGGTTTTGGTCCTAGACACAGAGACCTGGTGTAGAACAGGAGTCTGTACGGTTTTGGGTTTTATTTAAATACAGGGGTCAGAGTCCAAACAATGGTATCATGGACGCTGGGGTCCCATACGGTCTTTACAGCCCCCCATTCAGGGTCAGACCTGGTCCAGGTTGTGTTGATCCAGAAGCCAGCTCTGTTGACTTTGCACTGCATGATGGGAGAATTCTGCAGAAGTACGTTGGTTTTAACACATCTTGCGATTTAAAAGACTTTGAATTTCCAACGCTGTTATTTTACTCGTTCACTCTTTCACTTATTTATTTATTTTTGGGGAAAATCTAATCTAAATCATTTATTTTCTCATTTAATTGGATTTCAATTCGTGATTCTCAATTTTTATACATTTAAGCGTTAACCCTTTAGCCACCAGAGTGTTTTTATTTATAAAAAAAATTATATATATATGATTTTTTTTTTTTTTTTTTTTTTGATACGAAGATTTTAAAAATGTGTCTGTTTATTGATGTTTTTGCTTGTTGTAATATTGCAACTTTGAGGTTTCAAGGGTTAATATAAAAAAAAAACAATGGTGTTGAAATGGAATCAGTGGCAAAAGTAGATTAAAAAGCATTATTTAATTGCAAAAAATAAAAATCTGTACTTTGAAGCACTGTTTAATTTTAAAACCCATTGACACTTTTTTTTTTTTTTTCACCAGTTTTTTTTTTTTTTTTTTTTTTGGTTCATTTAACCCAAATTCCACACATACTGAAGCAGGGGGGTCAAACTCATTTTAGTTCAGGGGCCACATTTTATCTGAAGTGGGCCGGACATGTAAAATAGTAACATAAAAATATATAAATAAAGGACAAAACTTTCTCCAAACTTTCTTCTATGTTTAAGAGCAAAAATAAATAAATAATCCAATTGTATTGTGAAAATGTTTACATCTTTTTTTTTTTTTAATTTATTCGATTAGCATTTAACATCCACCAACACCAAATACATAGTTGATTTCAACAAACTATCCTTAAAAACAATGAGGAAAAACATGAACAAACTAAAATTTCTTCAGATAAATAAGTTCAAATTTAATAACTTTATCATTTACACAAGTTCATTACAACTTACAGATCATAGTAGATCTACAAATACACAAAACATTTAATAATAGACAGAATATTATTTGAAATATGAAAAATTTGTTCAGGTTTTTTCTTGTAAAATGACAGTTTGTTTCAGTGAAATTACATGAACATGTTTATATTTACAGAGTAAAATTGGAGTTGTCATTATTTAGAGGTTATTATGATAATATTTCACTAGTCTGATCCACTACAGATTGAATTGGTCTGAATGTGTAACATGAATTAAAATAAAAAAAGATTGTTCGTATCTTTCACTAATTCATCCCACGGGCCAGATTTGGCCCCCGTGAGATAAATTATAGTAAACTAGAGTTAATATTTTATATCTTGAGCTTAGATTTAATCTTGTGGGAACAAGATTGGGAAAAAAAAAAAAAAACACATGATTAACCACAGAATGTATTGTATCTGTACAAGATAATAAGTCGTTCCCATGAGATAATTGAACTGAGTCCGTCCACTTATGTTAAAATAAATCATATGCATTTGAATGAAGGACAATGTTTACAAACTGCTACTTTCCCAAAAGTCCAAATGTGGACGCAGACGCTGTGACGGCTTCAGGTGTTTACACAGTCTGATTCAGGAAGATGCCCAGATATCTCAAACTTAAACTTGACAAGTGTAAAAGATTGTTCATAATAAAGAAGAAATCCTCTTTTAGGCTGTAGGAGCTCTACACACTGCTTCTGACGGTTCATACAGTCACAGAAATAAATGATTAGACCATCAAAAACAATGGTTATGTAATCCAGTCCTAACTCCTGTGTGTGTCATGTGACTAAAACAGACAGAAAAGAACCTAAAAGCAGGGTTTTTATCAGTACAATGACACAGATACTGATGTCAGAACTGAAGTGACACAGAAAATGGGTAGATATCAGCTCTGAAATGAAAGTACTATGAGCTGTTTTTGTTGTTGTTATTATTATGTTTGTCCTTTAGTTGGATCAGGCATTAAAATGAACAAGAAACTGAAGAAAATAGGGTGGTCTAATCATTTTTTCCGTGACTGCACACCTTTTAAACGTGAAACACAGGTGTGATGTTGGGAAAGCTCCTGAACAGGGACACGTTTTGGTCATTTTGTCTGTTTATCACCAAAAAATGAAATGAAAAAATGGCTTCAGTTCCTCATTTTCACATGTTCATTATAACGTACAGATCACAGTTAATCTACAAATACACCAAAAATTTAATAACAGGTATAATATTGGTACAGTTACATTCAATTAGTTCAGGTTCACATTTTTTGTTAAAGGCTAATTTTTAAATGTAGACATTTTTGTGCAATTTTATTTTACACAAAAAAGAAAAGAAATTTTTTTTTTCATTATTGATAGCTAATTCTGATAGTGTTTTATTAGTCTGACCCACTTTAGATTGAATTGGCCTAAAATTACTTTAACATCTTTTAATATCTTCAGTGTCATTTTTGTATTTTGCTAATTCATCCATAGGGGCCGGGTTGGACCCTTTGGCGGGCCGGTTCTGGCCCTCGGACCACATGTTTGACACCCCTGGCTTGGACAGTTATACTATGAGGACGTTCTGAAATCTCTCCGTGTGCTGACATAGATGTCTTAGACACTGGTTGTTCCTGATTATGTGATAAACAACATGTGAAAAACTTCATATAATCATAGGTTTCCCCAGTTTTTATTTTATTTTTATTTATTTGGGGGGGGGGGTTAGGTGGTGAGGCTGCAGTCAGTCATTGGAATATTTTATTTTAACTACATTCGATTTGTGGTCGACTAGTAAACGGGACCAGATTCAGCCTCTGTGATGTCAGTATGTTTTCTTTCCTCCTCTGTGACGTTAAGTTTAGTACCGTTGGACCGTACTGGACCAAACCGGTCACTTGAGGACGTAATCGGGGGTTCTAAATTTTTCCCGTCAACAACTAAATAATTACCAGAATGATCAACATGGCAAAAATCGCAAGTTACATCACTGTATGTATGTAGTAACACCGTATAGGTAACGCATGTGGTTCAATAGGAGCGTTTACTGTCTGTCATATATCACATATATAACACGTTTCCATATGTTGATGGTTTTTCTTTCCGTTGCGCTGGTACTGGTAGCGCTTCGAACTGTCACATCAAACACACTATGGTTTACACATAACAAACAGCAAATAAGTCTGTCTGATGTTCATGGAGTGACAGACAGAAGCCCATTTTTACCAAAAAAAAAAAGATCCTGTAAATAAAAATGAGTCAGTATCTCAAAAGAAATTTAAATGTGGTTGTTTTGAGATCCGATAAGTCTTCGTTTGTACTGTTTTTTTTTTTTTTGTTTTTTTCAAATACAAGAGGTGGTACAGAAGTGATGGGTGTAATACCACCCATCACCACTAGACGCTGCTCAAAGCCCCGGCTCCTGAACTTTTCTTTAAAGTTAGAAATTCACAATTTTTCCCTTCTTTTTTTTCCTTTTTCCAAAGAGCCGTTCTGGTCTCATTGGTATCGATTGAAAGTTTGTCAGACCTTCGGAGTTTCTTTTTATTTGAATAACACTTAACACTCGACCGTTAAGTTAAACTAACAAGACTTTTGTTTTGCGATCGTTAAATGAACTTTACTGATTTACCGTCGATGAGCTAGTGTTTAGCTAGCATTAGCTCACCCGTTGCCTCACAGACGGTTCCTTTCACTCCTTTTGTCCATATATGGTCAGTTCCAAGTCTTAAAAAAAAAAAAAAACTCTTGCAAAATGGCACTTCAGAAACCAATAGCAGACATCCTGTTTCCACCGTCCACTTCTATGTTCTGGATTTATTTCTGTTTGTTTTTTCGTGTTCTTTTTGAGTTCAGCGGGAATTCCTGTCACCTCCGTCCACAGCTCAGCCCGAGTTGAGTTTCCAAAAAAAAAAAAAAAACTTTTACCCTGCCTTAACATCTATGCATGACACGAGTTGAGTATCGTTGTGCAGCTCGGATTTTATTTGTCTAAGCCGCAGCCCCTCACATCTGCCTCGTGTTCCATTGTCGTTCGTTTGCTCTTGCGTCACATGTGCTTATAGGTAATAATCCATAATCATCCAGCAGATCATTAGTGAATAGATTGGAAAGTTTTCAGCCTTAGAAATCAGATTCAGCCTCAAAGTAAAGGGAAGAAGGAGTCAAAATGAAGATTCAGATCTCACTGGAACACTTTCGGATCCGTGGCTTCGTCGTAAAATCGTTTAATTTTTTTTTTTTAATTTTTTCGAATACTCAAAAGCAAAGCAGAAAATGTGTTTTCTCCTCCTGGATGGTCAGACTTAGAGTTTGGAATAAAGCAACTTCTTGGGATCATCACCTTCCAGTCTCAGTGTTGTTCAGGGTTTTATGTTGAATGAATCCAAATGTTTAAATCTGATGTGGAAGCTACGATAACGGACTAACGAAGAAGAGGCGGCGGTCCGTCCCCTTCGACACTTTACCCGGAACAGTTTGGGAAAGAGTTGTACCTTCCAAAGAACTTTTAGTGGCAGGAAAAAAAACAAAAGTTTGTTTTGTTGTGAGGTTTTTTTGTTCAGTTGAAGGCTGCCCCCTCCTGTGGTTCCACATCCAACTCGAGTACTTTGGTTCTAAATCAACATTTGGAGCAGGGATGAGTTCTCATAAGGAAATGGATGAAACTGAATCATTCCGGTTCCAAAGTCTTGAGTTTTTTTGTTGTTGTTTTTTTTTTAATTAAAGGTACGAGTTTCTCTCAGATTCCATATTTTGTTGTGTAGCTCAACCCGTCGACTCGATCGTCCACTAATGATGTCCCCCCCCCCCCAATCGGAAAAATCAGCCAGCGTCCCTCCAGAGGAACGCATCAACGCACGATCGCCACCGTTTCCAGGTTTTAGTCTGACTCGTATGGATGAGCGGATCCATGAGCTCTTAAACAAGTGGTTGACTTGCACTAAGTAAAAAAAGAAAAAAAAAGAAAAAAACAGTCGTGGGTTTGTCATGATGAAAAACCTCCAAATGTGGCATGTTTTATTTGATGTTATGCAAAATCAAATATCTGTAGAGTATTAGTCTGAGTTTTGTTTTTACTGCAGTATGTGTGACAGTTGTAAATATTTTGTGTACAATTTGAGGTGGTATATTTACTACACTGTACATACATGTGATATTGTATCATTTTGTTTTTGTAAAGCAGTTAGTTTCTGTATAATAATATACAAATTGAACTATTCCAGTGTTAGTAATAAAATGTTCTGCTCTCCACTTTGTGTTGCCACTATACCAACACTTTGACTTTTTCACCAAAATCACATCAGGTGACTGCCAACTTCGTTTTAGGGAATTTATTTTATGTTTGATCGTTAAAAAAAAAAAAGACAGAAGCAATAAAGAGTGAAGGAAAGAAGTAGAGACTGTCCAGATAATGTTAGACCTTCACGTCCATCAGTTTAAACTAAATAATGAATCAGAAAACCACAGACTATGGTTGTTGCGTAACTCTGATAAATCACTCATTGCAAGAAGACAGAGGTCTGTGGGAATGAGATAATGAATGTGGAGCTCCGTTCTCCACAAATACCAGCGTCATGGTTGTCCTCGTTCTTCTATCCGCCCCTAAACTCGACTGTACCAATGTGGGCCTATTAATGCGGATTATTCTGGAAGACAACGGTGTAAATATTATTGACGTTTTTCTGTTATGTTTGAACTGAAAAGTACGACGGAGCATTAGGGCCGTTCATGAAGGAGAAGATATTTTTTGATATGACGAGATTAAAGGCAACATGTCGACATTAAAGTCGAAACTCCGAGAATAAAGTTGAAAATGGATGTCGACTTTAATCTTGTTGGGGTCAACTGTAAACTTGACATGTCGACATTAACCTCAAAATTCCGAGAATAAAATTAAAATTTGACGTCGAGATTAAAGTCGACTTGACATCAACTTTATTCTCGACATTTCCAAGTTTCCAAGAGAGGAACAAAAAAAAGAAGATTGGTATAACTTTTATATCGTCTGATCCCAAAGATACTAAAAAAGATAGACGGATCCATTAGCTAGCTACAGTATTGAGGACAATTCTGGAGTGTATGAACACTATTTTTCTACCGGGTGGATCCGTTCCTCTTACAACATGATTCACATTTCAATCCGATCGCGTTTTTCATTTTGATTGTACATGAAAACAGCTGTTGCAATTACTAGCTGCTACCGGTTACATTTTTCCAATGCTAGCTGTCAATGAATGTGTATGAGTATTACTGCTAGCCAGCTAGTTAGCTCCAGACTTTACAAAGTTACTAATGATAACTTACCATTGTGACAAATTCATTTGCTAGTTCCTCTTCGTCAAAACCCTCTTCTGACTCGGGTTCATACATGTAGGGTTGCACTCCAGATAGATCCATTTAAAATTATTATTATTATTATTATTTTGCTCCGCTACGATGTATAACAAAGATGGTGGTCGAACAAATTCCACTGCAAAATTTGTGTAGTCCTTTGGGCCAATCATCTCACAGGACATACCGGCCAATCAGCTTCAGGGTAAACAACCAATCAGGAAATAACCGGGGTAATATTGATATTGGACACTGTAGGGTCAGTCCAAGACCGTTTTCAGTCCCACAAATTTGCATATAAATGCCATTTTTGAGGTTCAAAGAACAATTTCCAACAATACCCAGAAAATGTGTTCAATAACACCTTTAACCGTTTTTCTATGGAGTCATCCCTGCTTGTGTCCAAGACGAGACTTTTTTTTAATGCTGATCAAATATGTTTTGAGAGGGTTCGTACGCACTTTTGATTATTGTATTGGGTGTATGACTATTTTTTCTTCAACATCCACAAATAGAATTTTCACATTTTTTAACCCCCCCGGGATCTCGGGTCATGACAGATTTGTTGAAAAATTAACTTTGCTTGAGTTTACATCTGAGTTAAAACAATACAAAACAGTGCAGATAATATTAGAGTAAATGGTTCAAAATCACTTCAGAAAGGTAAAACTTAAGAGGAAATAAAACATTTCTGGGTGTTTATAGGTTAAAATACCCCTAAAACAAATTACATATGTGCAAAGTCATCATTGTGTTTCATAGAACAGGTCCATCCTAAAGAGCGTTCGGTCATAATACGCCTCCTTCACTGTTCTCAGGAAAATCCAAAGACCTTGTGTGTCATTGTGATGGTGGTTAAATATGGAGCCAAAACAACTTCAACTTAATTTAATGTTTGATATCAAACGTTTTCAGTGTCAGGATGTGTTTTCATTAAAGTTGTCATTTTGACTCCATAGTTAAACCGATACTGACACAGCTGATTGGAAGATAGATAGATAGATAGATAGATAGATAGATAGATAGATAGATAGATAGATAGATAGATAGATAGATAGA
>JAPSES010000144.1:21384985-21407063 GCA_029822895.1 Maxillicosta whitleyi
AAAATCTTGCCAAGTAAAATTTTCTTGTTCTGTTGGCAGATAATTTTGTTTATTTTAAGTATTATTTTTCTTATTTTTATTTTTTTCTTAAATTTTCAAGGGGACTTTTTGCAGTGCAGAGGTGAATTATGGAAAGATACTGACTGTAGAAACGTGCAGTTAAGTGTTGTCAGAGGACATTATCTATTTCCTATGCTTTATGCACTTCATGTCACAACCCTCTGAAACTTTACTGCATTGTGGTGAGCAGCACCGAGGACCCCATTCATGCAAAACTTGACCCATGTCCACGGTTGACAGGAAGGTCAGAGGTTGGACCACACAGATTTAACCTGCATCTCTGTGTTGGTTTTTATTCCGATTTTGGGAGAAACCACCACTTTTCTGTCACAACAGCTTATGGGGGTGTTAATACTTACAGTATTATCCACTTCCCTGATCAGTGTTTCCTAACTTTAGATTTCACATTTTTGGTCTGATTCACTTCTGCTTTTTCTTTAATAACATTCCATGTCCTTTTAAGTCGAAGATACACTCTACAGCTGACAATTCGAGTCTGCGGAAACCAAATAATAATGACAAAACTGAGTCAAACCTGTAGGATGAGACTTTATTTTCACTTCACAAACTCTATTTTTTCAATCAAATTGCAACAGAAAACCTCAGGTCACAGAATGAGTATTTTTAGCTGACATTCAATAGGTGCCATGTTAAGCTGCAATGCGAAACAAGATGTATTTTCCCATTTGAGGGCAAAAAACACACACTTACATAAACATAGACATTAGAACTACCATTCGCAACTCAATTGTAGGTCCCCCGTGGAGAGCAGCCTGGTGGCAATTAGGATCCATTGCCTCGTAACCCACCCTCTGTGTTTTCTTCAGTTCTACCCCTCTTTGTTTGCCCATTAACAGACTTCTCTCCGTCACTTGCTCCTTCTGCCTACAGTTGTTAGATTTTGTGTCCATCCTTTTTGCCATCTTTGAGTCCCCCCCCCCCCCATCATACACATACACAGACACACTCACACAAAACATACACTTGGCTTCCTTAAAAACAAAAGCGGGATTTCCTCCCCACAGACTGGTTCTCAAATCTCTACACCCTCCCATGATCCTATACATAGCGTGAACACACACATGTTAAACTGCTGAGAAAGTGGTAGAGCTACACATTGGAGACGGCAGATTTGGGGGTTACAGTCGGAGAAGGCTGTGCAGTGACACCCTCTGTGCTTCTTCCCAATTCCTGCATAGCTTCAGGGGGAAATGATCTTCACTCTCTGGCCCTGAGCCAAACACTGGACCCTCTGTATAATCCCCTCTCTGCTGATATACACAGCTGCTGGTGTGTGTGTCTGTGTTAGTGTGTTAGTGTGTGTGTGTGTGTGTGTGTGTGTGCAACAGTGCGACTGTACAATGGCTGTTTCAGTGTCTATCCATAGGTTTGTATTTTGTTTTTTTGTTTTTTTAGAAGTCCCCTCCCCTGCAGAACAGCCATATCTCAATCTGCCTGACAGGGTTGTAAAGGGCCCACCAGCTATGTGATGGATTTTTTTTGGAGCGTCATCTCAAGTGGGAAACATTACAGAACAGGCTGAACCCTTCAGTAAGACAAATCAACTCTGAGCACTTGCAGCTTTAAGGTCCATAACCCCCTTTCCTGCTAGTTATGGTGGAAATGAAACTGGAGACATAGGCGTATTCCTAACTCCAGATGTGGTAATTCTTTTTTTTACTCACGTTGTATAGTCATACAGTGTACTTATGGAGCACCGTGGATGTTACACATCTAAGAATACTTGAAAATAATAAACAGGCAACCTTGAATAACAATACCATACATACAAACATACCAACAATAACCATCTACCATTAAGTTCAGCCATTTAACACTACATTTACCAGTTTGTTGCTCATATATTCCTAATTATTCTGAAAGAAACACAATGATTAAAAAAAATACTTGTTTCCAAACTGTGCATCTATTAAGCAAACAAAAAACTGCAATAATATAAAATATGTGCCTATTAAAGACACAAAATGCAATTTCCTTCCAGCTATATTTATTTATGTCGATATTACTTACTTGACTAAGCTTAAATATGAGTAAAATTATAGGAAATTTATGATATTTTTGGGAAATATCTGCCGTCATGTCAAATAAAAATATATTCATAAGAAATAAACTGCCGAGCTTTACCCTGATCAAGTCCAATGTACAAGCTGTCTTATTTGTAAGTTGCTGATCTATATTTTGTATTTATATTTTAACAGCCTACATGGAGAAAGTGGCTTCACAGCTTTTAGCTTTCATGGCATCTGATGACAACTTTTATGTCTCCACCCTAACAGTTCATTACATTCTGTCTGTGTGAACACCAGATTTTCTCACTTGGGCACTATTTATACTGAACAGGTTGAACAGTAAAAATGGGACATTAACAAACAGACTGTTGCATCTAAAACGTAATAATAAATATATGTTGATTAAATTATACCGTATGATGTGTGTGTTTTTTGTTTTATTTTGATAAATAGATAAATAATTGGGGAAAAAAAACAGTGGATGGGACTTGGACTAGAACTAATGTGGCACATAGTACAAAATAGGAGGGTGCTTCGTAATGTCAGAGGTTGAGGTTGAAGATTGTGTCTTTTTAGTTTTTAGTAAATTTAAGTCATTTCAAATATTTAAAGTTGATTGTAGTTGTCACGCATTTGGGCATTAAGCTTTTAAGAATGTACAAGCTAAAAAAAAAATAAACTACTTAAATGGATAGCAGATGTCAACTGTGAAATTCAATCTAATCACCCCTGATACATTAGAGTCATTTACTGTAATTTTATCTCTGTGTTAAAGCAGATTTGATGCAGATGTAATCTTCTGCTGGCTGCTGAAGTGCTTACAGGCAGCCAACAAAACATCCACATACAGACACAGTAAAGGCAGTGTATCACTGTTTAACATGTACAGTATTAGCCTATATGAGTCTAAAATATGCATTTGCTTCCATTGGCTAATAACCACTAAAGGCTGAGGATTAGAACAGCTGAACAAAACTTAGTTACAGTACGGAATGCAACAATGACAGACAATGATGCTTTGTATTGCGAAACATTTAAACCAACCACGTACAACACATTTTATCTTTGTGTTGTACCAGTTTTATTGAAACATAATATGCTGAATAAAAATGTTCCCATACAAGTTTCAGATAATCATTCTATTTATTTCTGTCTCTATTTTGTGTAAAAAAAATTTTAAAAAATCACACAGTGATATTTTTACACTGAAAGTTTAATGACCTATTTTTTCTGTTTTTGTTTTTTACTTTAAATTTGCAATAGTATTTTAGGAATATGTAGTGTGTTATGACAGAACTGTAATAGACAATGGAGAAAAAAACAGATAAAGGGACAAAGTATTTTCTATATATTTGTGTAATCCACAGGGTAAATTTGTGTCGCGGAACAATTAGTTTAAGGGAAGGATGCCAGAAACCACAGTATGCCTCAGTGACTCCTTGTAATGACAGAAACTCTGTACAGACAGTTTCTTCTTAAGGTCTAACAGCTTCCAAAAAAAAGTAACAAGAAAACTCTGTAGAATCATTCAGAAAGAAATGTGAGTTCAGGGACAGAAAGTGTGTCTGAAAAGCCATGGTGAGTTTAGTTTGCAAATGTTCTCTTTAATTGCGTCAAAAAACATGAACAAAATGCTATTCACTTGCAATGCTACACCGAGAGGAAAGAGCTTTCATTTATGGGATGAACAAGAACAAACTCTCTTTCTCTACCAGATTCTGCTGCCAGTGTTGCTATGCTCTAAATAATTTCTAATCTTTCATTAGTCTCATAAATCCTCTCTATCTGCTGCAAGTGCTTTTATAAAACATTAAAAACTAAACATGCTGAGCCGTAAAAATGAAAAAAAAAAAAAAAAAAAGAGTCGATTTCTTGTTTGTAAGTGTTTCCTGCTGAACCATGAGTCTTGGATTTGGAAAGTTTAAATCCAGATGAGATTCCAATGTCTTTCTCAATGCTCTCCTTCTCCTCGTATAGGTTGTCAGTCTGTAATGTAAAATCAGGCATTGATGGACATAACACATGTTGCCTTCTATGGTTGTTACAGCTGGTCATGGCTGTGACCTGTGGCTGGCCCTTCATTGTGCGCCACAGCTAAAACACACGGAATCATGTGAGAATGAATCTTATTAAGAGTGCCGTTGTACTCAAACGTTAGGAGCGCTACACTCATACTAGTGTTCAAACTACTCTGGGGTTGTGTAACTTTTTCAAAATGGAGATTGTGTTTCAATAATCACCAGAAACGTCTAAGAGAAGACATGTAACCCATTAAAACCCCTTAAGTGTTTAAAATTCAGTAATACCAGTTGATTTTGTTTAAATAGCACTTCCAAGTCAGTGATTGAACTAAAAGCTTCTAAAATAAGGAAGTTAACCATTCAAACTTTCCTTCAGTCATCAGACTGTACAACAGTTCACAATAAATCCCTTTACATCACATGCAACTCTATGTAAAACATGTATTTGTGTATGTACAGTACAAGTAATATAATAGTAGATTTATTTTTATATTTCATGTTTCTGCCTGTCTTTTCCACACTTTGTTCAATGTATTTTCGCTTCTTTTAACTCTGAAATTTCCCCAATCAATAAAGTCATGTTTTATATTGTTGTCTAATACCTATATAAACAGCCCATAATTTTTGTGAGACTGTTAAAAACATAAACTGTACTATTCTCTATCAACCCTTGAACTTTTCCATGTTGTGGTGCACCTTCAGAAAGTGTTGACTGATGGTTCTCCTATAATTCTGGGACAAAAGGAGTGGCCAAGGTTAACCTTTCAATCTGAGATTTTCCTCCTTTAATTCACGGGGTCAAAAAAGTGCCTGGCTGCTCCTTTAAGTTCTAAAAGTGTCCTTTTTCCATCTAAACTCCTCCCTCCCTGCTCTTTGTGCCTCCTCTGTTAAGAAATGCGTCCAACCTGTTGTGCCTGATTGAGAATCAGCTCAGCTTCTGCGTTCGCGTTGTGACACCACAGGGGCGTGATTACTGAACCGATCCTGGATCTGTAAAGATTCCCAGGCACCTCACCCCCCCTCATCCCGTGTATTCCGACAGCCCTCAGTCTTTTCCTTCCACTCCACTTCAGAAACACCAACCAGCCCATCTCTTTCCCACGCCTCCACATCGCAAGCACCCAGAAAACGTCTTGAATCAGCAAAGAATGTAATACGCGGAAACGAACACAGTAAAACATCGACAGTGGACATAATGCATGGCTTAAAACTGGACGGACGATGCAGGAATTAAATCCGAAGGTAAAGTGGAGGGCCTGTACTTTCCCACAGGACTAACTGTACACAAGAGGACCTAAACTTTTCCGTTGCTGCGAACGGACTCAACTCGGTTTTGTAATGTCAATAATATTGCGTCGTTTATGAACGATATTTTCCTTTTTTCCCAGCTGGAGGATTATTCATCAGTAAATATACTGAATCTTTTTTTATTGTATTGGCTCGTTTCTTCATTGAATTTCTGTGAAGTAGACTTTGTGCCTCCGCACATCAGGAATTCACAAGTAGAAACTCAACGTCAGTGAACGCCGCAGGTAGCTAGCTAGCTAGTTAGCTAGTTTCTAGTGCGTTTTCACAGCATATTAGGGGTAAAAACATCACATTAATGTTAAAGCTAGGTGTCATGCTTTCAGTAGTCAACTTTCGCTAGCTATCTATTTCCTCTAAGGCTCCCGGCCTTTTTGGTTTGTTTTACAAACTACAGCCTTAAAGTCGGTCTAACTAACGTTAGCTGTTCCAGCTAGCGCCCAAACATGCCGCAGCTAAACGGCGGAGACGGAGATGATTTGGGAGCAAACGATGAACTCATTGCTTTTAAAGACGAGGGAGAACAGGAGGAAAAGAGGAACGTGTCTGCTGAACGGGACCTGGACGATGTCAAGTCCTCCTTGGTCAACGAGTCCGAGACCAACAGCAGCTCAGATTCAGAGGTAAGTTAGTTAAACTGGGACCAGGATCAACTTTTCGGCTCAGTCCAGCAGACTGATCATCTCCAGCCCACTTTAGGTGCCACACTTACTGGCGAGCTTTTGCACAATCCTGCTCCTTGGGCTTTGTTTACATTGCTGTGTGTGGTTTCTGTGCAGGCAGACAGACGCCCGAAGCCCAATCTAGATTTGGAGAGCAGAGCCAGACAGAGTCAACTCTTTCAAGAAGGTAATAAACACCACACATAGTTGTGGAAATCCTGTTATCTCGTTTCCTGAAAGTTACTTGTGTTAATCATGTTTCCTGGAGTCAACTGTACATTTGGAGTTGAAACTTTCTGTCTTTCTTAGCATTGAGGAGACAACAGGATGGAGGTCTATTCCAGCCCTCTCCATATGCTGGCTATTCCTTTTTTATGATACCAGACCTTGGGAACCTCTGCAGTCCATACCTCACCAATGGAGCTCTCACATCAAGTGCCCGGACGGTAAGATGGTTTAGATTTTGTCACTGTGCATTAGTGTAAAAGTTATGTTCTGGTAAGAATGCGTGCCAGTCATTTCTATCTTCACCATTTATCATCACCAAGAACACAACTCTAGGAAAACACCATTCAGTTTAGCATTTTGATTAAAATGTGTTTCTTTCTGAATATTTTTTTTTTACCCTAAATTCATCAAAATGAGACAGCGCACCAGTTAGTTTAAGTGGTTGTACAATTTTAGTCTTTGTGCTGATTGCATAGGCTATTTGTTTGACATTTCTGTGTGTTGTAGTAAGCCTGCTAAATATATTCAATGCAGAGGTTTGGCTTTCTGGCATGGAGAGCTGAAGCAAAAAAAGTTTATTAGACGCTTACATCATCCAGATTAACTCATTCACTGGGTAATTTAAACCTCAGCTGGTTGGAGCAGGACGTAGCTGTTTTAGTTTGGGGGGATATTGTTTTGCAAATTGAGACCTGGATACCATTGCCCCTCCATTGTCTTGAAACCTGTCTTTTGTGCACTTGTGCATTTGTTTTGTTGTGAGGGTGTGTATATGTGAGTGAGTGAGAGAGCTGCCAGCAGCTTGTTATGATAAGGTGGTTTGTGATGGTACAGGGTTAGACAGGCCTGGACACAGTCTCCTGGTGCAGTCGGCTGCCTGCAGCAGGAATAACCTCTCATCATGGCTGGTACTGTGTTACATTGGAACCTTCAGGGAGCAGTAGATTAGCCGCTTTAGCTAGAAGTTGCACAGCAGGGTTGACAGTGTGTTGCCCAATTTCCCAGTCCCTAAAGCTTTATGGAAGCTCATCTTGGATTATAGGGATGTGAGTTGAAGGTTTAATTCAGTAACTCTTATGGACACTAATCTAAAAAATGCCTCGCTGGCAGAGTGAGAAACTTAGCAATATTTCAGAGGACAGTTGAGAATTTCAAACCTCAGCAACCCTGTGCAGAAGTACACTCTGTTTTTGTTTTTATCAGGTGATGTGTATTTTGAGTCTACAATGCAACAGGTTTTCATACATCTGGTGTACGTCACCAGAGCTGCAGAAAGTCAGTTTTCTAACTTTTATTTTCATTAAATAATAGAAAAATCTAAATATGAAATGATATAATCAAACAAAACCTCAAGTGTTTTTAATAATTGAATATTTTTCTTTTGTGATGATTTTTTTGGGTCATTAACTTAGAGTAAGCTCAATATCTTTTTTTTTCTTTGATGCTTGAATAATGATTGAATATACATTATCTTGAGCACCTCTCAGCTTAACGAGTTCTCATCCAGAATTTAGCATTTTAACAGTTTGACTCTTTTGTTAAATGGGAAAAAGATATTTTCTTGCAGATAGTACCATGGAAAAATAATATTTTGGCAGCCTTGGTTTTGAATGGTTTTAAAATGAAATAATGATTGAATGCTCCTCAGAAACTATGACTAAATGAGGCCGTCACTTTAAAATTAAGACTCTGAAGCAGCTGAAGTGACATGGTGGGTTCATATTTGAGATTTCCAGACCACTATTTGTCCACTGACACAGATTTGTGATTCTTCTTCTTTCTGTTTTGTTTTGAAAGTCTTTCCTCTGTGGATTTAGCCCAGACACACATGTAGGCTAAACACACAGCCGAGCCCACTCACACAAACACCTGCATTCCTCAGCTTTGTAATGCCCTCCCCCTGTGTTAGCGGGTCATTGTTGTCATTAGTGCCTGAATGGTCCTAATGCATGGCTCCACCAGGGGATCGTTACATCTCATTATGCTTAACACGCTGCCCGTGGCATCTGACTGACTGTTCTGTTTGTGCTTAGCCAGTGTGAGCTCAGACTGCATGTTGCCTTGAGACAACACAGTTATTCCTCCTCTTCCTCTCCTGCACCGGCCCTCCCTCGCATTTCTCTTTACACAATGGAGACTTTGTGTACTTTTCAGCCTTCTCAGTAAGTGTGTTAGGTGTGTTTATGAGAGAGAGAGGAGGAGGAGATGCGCCTGCCAGTCTGAAGGCAAGTCAAGGTAAACAAGCTATCGTTAGTTGGACGCTACCTGAACCATAATACAGGGTGTTTACTGTACTCATCTACCCAGCACAGGAAGTAGAAGGCAGGCAAGCAAGGCAGCAAGTAAAGACAACCTGTCTGCTTAAGATCTACAACCTGTTTCTATCTATAGTTGAGTACCGAATTCAGTACTTTTAAGGAAACTAAACAACATCCATACTTAGTCTAGCCTGCATTTCAGAATAACACAGTGTGTAGAGAAATAGGCAGAGCGATTGAGACTAAAATAAGCACCTCACCTCTGCAGTGTGTTCAGTGATAAGCTGTAGGGTTATCGAGAAGGAACCAGGGAGAAGCTTAAATTAATAGCGAAATGTCATTAAGAAGTAGGCCTAAATTAATAACAATGTTGAAATTGATAAGTTTGGAAGTTATTTGGACCACTGAAAAGACTTTTTTTTTTCATTAGAAGTAAAGTTGTGGGAAAAGGTGCCAGTTCCAAATTCCCAGTACCATATCAGTTCAAATGTGAACACAGCCTGAACTTTTGTCATGTCCACAGTTCTTTGTTCATTAAACTTCCTTGAAGCTATGTCCCAACTTGACTGACTACTGTTTGACCTCAAGCAACAAAATGTGTGTCGAGACCTTGTTGGCTCAGAGGTTTGCTGACTTTTTAAATCGCTCATGCGTTCATACCAGCCTCACACCTGAGCAGCAATGAATGGCAGGAGGAGGACCAAGTTTGGCAGAGATAAGCTATCCGGTATGCATGAACGTTGATCACGCAGATCTTTCAGGCCTATCCCTTTTTTTTCCTTTTCCTCCATGTTAAAAATCTTGAGGTTGTCTATGTGGGTTTCCAAATACCATCACACGTGCTCAGTTAAATATCCTTTCAGCAAGGCTGAACAATCCCACAATTCCTCTGTTTACCCGACATTGTCTGCAAAGTCTTAAAATACCAGGAGGATGAGCTGTCTAAAACAACAACCTCAAACATACACAATGCTCTACGCGCACATATATACACACACGGGGCCTGAGCACGTACTGCACTGTTATGTTGGAGCTTTATTCCATATGTTTGTCTGTTGGTACGGTGTCCAAAAAAGTGGTTTTGCACCAAACTATGTTGAGATTCTTGTCATGGGGCAGGAGGAACTAATCCACTTCTCATACCAGTTAAGGTTGTTTTGCTTCTCACTCAAATGCCAAATAGATGTGTACCAGCTCCATTAAACTGTGTGCATGTACACAGTGTGAAAAGGTGTGAGAAGGTGCAAACACATTATCGGCCATTGTTTGGGGGCACTGGAGTACTTGGACCACAATTGCTATCATCAATCATGCTCTGTTTCTTTAAAGCACTTTGATAAATAGTGGCCTGCTGCCATATATTTAGAAAAAGCAGGAAGGCTTCAATATAAATATGAGAATAGAGAAAAACATTGAAACCCATCAGCAGCAATATATTTGATTTATTTTATGACCTGTGACCAGCAGAGTTATTATGGAGTAATTTTTGCAGGACCATATACTTCCACCTGTGATTGTAAATTAATACTACTGCTGCTTTTCATTGTCCCATAAATTTGCTGATGAGTACTGATAACCTTTTTTTTTTTAGAATCTTCCAAAGCCAAATCGAATAACTTCATTGTGTTTTATTTTCAACCAGAAAGTTTAGTCTCCTGTGATCAGTCCAAATGTAAAGCCAGTGGTGCCCTCCGAGTTCCCCCTGACTTTAAGCTGTGAATAGGACTTTTTGCAGTGATTATTCAGTGTTTTTCTCCAGACAGAGCATTTGTTTGTGTTAGTTTATTCTGTAAAATCATCATTTGAGAGTCAGCTGCAAAACCTCATTGCATTCACAAGATAATCTCTGTTTTTCAGTCTGGTCTCAGGATTTATCATTCATTTAGAGGTGTCATCTGTCTCACACAGACTAAGACTCTTATTGTGGATGTAATAGCCCCAAATCACGTAATAGTGTGGAAGTCGGAAAAAAAAGAAAAGAAAAACACAATAACAAAATCTAGCGGGGACTGTGGCATCACATTGAAATGTATATATTGGCTATATTTAATGATACATTTGACAATCTAATGGACAATATAACACTTGAGTCATCTAATTGTGATCTTTTTTTTTTTTGTTTCTTTTTGTGCTTTTGTCATTTTTTTGGCCTCAGCTCTTTGTGTTGAAGTGAGCTGTACGTGTGCTGTGTGGAGGGTTTTGTAAGCAGCAGTAAGCCTAATAACTTTCCCTCTAGTCACACACTGATTTTATGCTTCCCTCAGTAATAGACTGTGATTGTGCTTGTGTGTGTATGTGTGTGTAACTGTGTACATTGATTTGCCTGGTATTTCCAACAGCTGGATTCAGTTAGCACTCAGCCAGAGCTTCCTCAGGCCTCGGAGGTGGGGGTGAGATGAGCGAGCATTGTAGACTTTCTGTGTGGATGTGTGTATACTGAAGACAGAAATGTGGGTATCTGTATGTGTGCACTAGCAAATGTTCTATGCAACAATTGGAGGGGGTGGGCACATGTGTGTATTTGTATAGTACATGTAGACCAGTAAGATGAACTGGAGATAAGAATAATTATGAGGGGGAAAATGTAATTAGTAGTAATTTCTTATTCAGTTTAGTGGCTGTTTAGTTTCCGTGTTTTGCTGACTGGAGACTTTTATTGTTACCCTGTTAAATACTGTTATTCTTTGGTGGGACTCGGGGCAGTAGGTACACAAATACTTCTCTGTTTCATCTCAACCAGAGTAATTTATGTAAGGTTTTCTTTATATATCATTCAGTTAAAATGTAAAAGAAACCTACTGGTAACTAGTGGCACAAAATAAGAATGGAAAAAACACTTATAAAACTAAAATGTTAATATGCTTGTTAAGTATGTAAAGGGTTGACTTGTCAAGCAAAGATTGGTCTTGAAGACAGTACTACAAAAACATAATTTTTTGTTAAAATATTCAGTCTTCATCGATTGAACCAATCATGCGGTAGAAGTATCAGTTACCATCCCAAGTTAATGAGGCATAAAATGTAACATGTAAGCCTGTCTGTTATAGATAACAGTAAATGGAAAGCAGAGAACAGACATGTGAAAGAGATGGAGTCTTTCAAACCATGGTCACATTTTGTTCAGTATGACTTATACTCTCTCCGGGGGTCAGATATGGAGTTCTGCTTTCACTCTGCGTTTTAACAGTGTGGTGCTCCCTTTTTTTTTTTTTTTTTTTGGTTTACAGCACATGTCTTCCACTGTACTTACATGAATATACACAGTATTTTCAGTCCTGGTGCAGCCAAATGCTACCTGAAAGAAGTGGTGTAGGAGGAGGTGGTGTTTACTATCTGCACAGTAGGGACAGATATAGTCTTAGCTACAGTCCACCTCTCCCTTCTTCCCAAATGTGTGTTACAGAGAAAAAAAAGCGTATTCATAATCATAATGTTGACACGAATCAGTTCTTAAATTAGAAACAGAATGTGCGTCTACTGAGGAATGACATATAGGCTAGTATTAAAGACATGACGGCAGGTGAACCTGATAATATGTCCTTGTGTTGGACAGAGGCATTGGTCTTTCCTCCTCTAATTATTAGTGTTGGCAGTTGGATCAGATCCATTCACTTATGAATCATTCGAAACACAAAGGTTTAGGACTTGGACATGACTTGGCACTTGTAGATCTTGACTTTGACCAGCATCAAGAACGTCTGATGATGAAACAATGACTTTGGCCTCCTTCTAACATAATGACTCACACAGAAGTATTATTGTGCTTAACAGCCATAACACTGGGTTTGGACATGGCTAATTTTAAGGTCAGTCATCTGTTCCAGAGAGGAAACCGGTTTTGGATGGTGTGTGATGGTGTCCCCCAGCCCTGCAGTAAGGCACAGTCTCTTGGTAATTTATCATTATTACAATGCAGAAGATGACATCACTGTCACTTGTTGCTGAGAAGCATTTATTATAGACTAAAGACTGCCCGCCTCCTTTTGATTCACTCTTCTTGTTTGCGGTCAAAGGTCAGAGTCTGTTGACGTCACCCACAGTTGAACAGGCACCAAAAGACTTTTTTTTTTTTTCTCAGCTTTAGCAGTGAGGTGGGGGGTGGGGGGCTGCTCCAGACAGCTCAGTCAACAGTGGGACCCCAGTGGGTTTTGGGGGGCTGGGACAGTGAGTGTGTGTGTGGAATGGGGGTGGGGCAAAGGAAAGCTTTTAGGACTGTCCTTTGTCTGACTCAAGACATTCAGTGTATACACACATAGTCTGAACAAGCAAACATCGCTCTAAAGTTAATATGTTCTCTTTGGGTTTATATTATTATTTCTATTTGACCTTTGACACATTACATCCATAGGCCTTAACTACTTTCTCTTGTATAGTAATTGTGTGTGTTTATAATGTCTATAAGGAAAGAGCAAAAAGAATGTAAACACGAGGGAGCCTAACTGTAGTGTTATCCTGTCAGATGATAGAGGATGGGTGATGTGTGGCCCAGCAGTAACCACAGCATCCTGCTAACTCGGGTGTTTCCAGAGCTTTTCCCCAGACATTTACAGAAGCTTTGTAAAAGCAACAAGGAATCCCTCTTCGTCTTGTTTTATTTTATTCTACACTGTTATTCTGTGTCTGTTCTTATGTGTAGATGGTTTAGTTATAACCACCATGCAGTTATGTGTCTGTGTGTAGTACACCTGCAGATCAATTACCATAACAGAACACTTTTGACCAACTAACAGCAATGTGACAAAACTGATTCACCCGGTAAGAGGAAAAAACATCCTTCATGGTCATAGTTCAGTAATAACCTCCCGCTGTACAGCCTTCCTTCATAGCAACAAATTAATTATCAAGAATCTATTGAGCTCACTGTACAGCTACTCATATCAGCGGACCAGCCCTGTCCCATTTCAATTACATACTGTTGCATTATATGGCTGTTAGTTAACTACCTCCACCCTCTTCTTCTCCATAGTACCTGCCATTTCAGTGGCCTCTGCTTGATGTCCCTGGAAGATCTGCAATCAGAGACACTGCCACTCCTTCACACCTGGTACGATCCACGTTAATCATAGCACTAGAACTCTGTATGTCATTATCGGTCCATTACCATGTAAATATGACCAAGTACATGAGTCATGGTCTCTTTTATCAGTGCCTACAGAGAATTACAAAGGAAATCTGTAGGACATGCCAGTGATGCCTGTTGAAAAGGGAGACACTACAGCTCATATATGATATAAAACATGACATTGAATACCTTTAAAGGATGTGTCTGTTGATATTTTGTCTTGCTATACTCAACAAATACAGCGGAAACTACAAGTGTTAATAGATTACCTGTTCACTCAGATATATAATGTGTAAATTAAGAGTCTGATGTGTGTATTACCTCTGTGCATTATTGTTCTTCAACACTTAAAAATGCATTAATCACACTGTTCCACTGTATTCCTTTACGGACATGAGCTGAAACACTCATTGTAGTTAACATTTAAACACAGAAGTCCTGTGAATGTTAAAAACTAAAATCCTGCTGCTTCAGGAAATGAACGACTGTTTAGGAACGTACAGTAAAATTATATTTACAACCCCTTCAGTTTTATGGTTTATATTTTTTGTGGGGGCCAGTGGGCTTTAGTGACATGATACAGTATGAGGGACTTTTAAACATGGGATGTATCTGGAAAAGGAAGCACACTGAAAGAAAATGAGCTGGATAGATAATTATTGGATGTAGTTATGACTTGACTTTTATTAGGTTCTTACAGAGTATCAGTATGAAATCGTTGGGATCACATGACCCTACACATTCCTGAGCTCTGTTCAGTAGGCTGTGTAGTACTGTAATAGATAGTAAAGGTGTGCGTTCACTCCATAACTGTTAAAAGGTCTAAACCTGACACCTGCTGGACAGAAAGTGCCATTGCACTCGTTGATGTAATCCGGTATCATGTGTATGTATGTGCTTGTGTTTTCAGTCTAATAATGTGCCAGTTGTGCAACATCCTCACATGCCTCACCTGCATCCTCTGCTTTCCTACCCCGAGGCCTTCTCCCCTCAGAGGGCTTCCCCTGGATTCTCACCTGAAGCTGGTAGGTGAATCAGTCTCTCTTCATCCTGAAGGATTAACTTACTTTGTTTCTGAAAAGTAAAAAAAAAACAAAAACCGCCAGACATGATAATTTCCACCCATATTGGTAAATATTGTGCATCTGAACGAGTCTCATTTGTTACTGTTGATGTGGCAGGTATTTCCAGGTCCCCTCATGCTGCCTGCTACCCTGTCTCACCTGGAGGAATCTCTCAGATATCACACCCTCTGGGATGGCTGTGAGTGAAAATAAATCACAATATAGTCTGGTGAAAGACCTTGTATATAAAAAGTGTACAATTTGTAGCCGGTACAGTAGCAATACATAAAGGTACGTTGTATATAAACTGAGCAAAACTATAAACACACTGTGTGACAGTTTAAATTTTAATAGCACTAGGTGTTGCACAATAGTATAGTAAACTACACACCATTGGCTTTCCATAGAGCGACACATCGTCTTCTCATCAAGTTGACCATATTGTCAGTTGTGGCCTGTGGAGTGTTATTCCACTCCAAGTGCTGCTCAGAGCTATAGGATGTTATCCACACCTGTTCCTGTATGATTTGTGACATCTATGGCATGGTGACATCTGAGGGATGTGACATGATGTGTCCTTTTATTGTCCTGAGTATGAGGAGGGCCTGAATACTGTTAACGCTGTTTGAGCAGCATCTGGACATGTCACAACTGTGCTGTGGATCACTGAGCAAGTGTTCACTGGCAGAGATGGACCCAAAGTTTGTTTACAAATCAAGAGAATTAGCCAAGACATGAGCTCATTTTGTGCCATGTGTCTCATGTTACACAAATATTGTACAAATATAGATGTAATACAAATATAATACAATATACCAAGAGGGTTTTCTTATACAGAGTTCTTTGTGTTTCTCAGATATGACAAACCAAACAGTGCTGCTGCACATTGCACCTTTAAGGACACTAGAACACCACCACTGAATATTTTCAGCCTTTAATATTTTACTTTAATAATTTTTACCAAGTACAGTGTACAAAATGGTTATTTTTTTTTTTTTTTTTTACCATTTATGTCGTCATAGGCCTGGACAACCAATGTACCCCCTTGCAGCTGGGGGCTTCTCACCTGCTGCTCTAGCTATGAACGCCTCCATGTCGAGGTAAGTGTGCACTGAGGAGGTTTGGTTTGCTTTTGTCTTCCAGTACCAGCTCCTAGTCTATGCTGTGGTTTCAACTGGTCTGTTTTGGTTTGGGTTTTTTTTGCTGGCAGCCTGGTGTCCGGTAGTTTCCCTCCACGTTTGGTGCCAACACCCCAGTCATCCATCCCCCACCCTGCCATCATCCCCACTGGGGTGAAACAGGAGCCCGGAGTCAGCAGCCAACCAGGGTAAGGCTGTAGCATTACTTACCTCCTATACCAATTAAGTATAGTGTTACTGTATAATGCCGCTCAGATATTAGACCATATGCAATAGCATGAGGTTTAATCTTCACTCAGCTGTTTTAAGTTTTAACATAACAATATAGATCAGGATAAAATATTCCACACTTTTTCCCCATAATCACATCTGTACAGTCTGGTAATATAATATACCTTTTTGTTGTGTTCCTGCAGAAAGTCAGTGTCTGAAGCCCAGGAGAAAGAAGACGAGAGGAAGCCTCACATAAAGAAGCCGCTCAATGCCTTCATGTTATACATGAGGGATGAGAGGCCCAAAGTGGTGGCTCAGTGCCAAGTGAAAGAGAGTGCAACCATCAACCAGATCCTGGGACAGAGGGTGAGTGTGTTGGCATGTATAACAGTTCAGTATAACAATATACACTGCCTTTCTAAAAAAACAGAAGCACACACTATATTATTAGACTACCTTAAGCTTTATCACACACATTCACTCTAGCATTGTTTATGCCATGTTGTGCTTATGCAATGTCTCAATCAATGTCACAGCAAGTATACAAGTATATCAGGGGTCTTAAAGTCTGGACTCTGTGCTCACATATCCATGTGTGAAAATGACATCCCATGCTCTCTGATCTATTTAACAATTTATACCTAATGAATCCTGGCATTTTCCTGTTGGAATACATCTGTGTCATCAGCGACGCAGAAAATCCACTCATTGTCAGACATGATAATTCGTTATATTCAGATTGAACTGACTTTATTTTATGGACACATAATGTTACAGAACATAGAGCTGATCAACTGAAACAACCCCATAAAAACATCATAATACTGATTACACAGGCTTGTACTGTAGGCACTAGGCATGATGGGTAATCACTTTATCCACCTCTCTTCTCACCCTAAAGCATCCTTTACTCTAGAACAGGGTCAATCTGGTCTCATCAGACCATGTTACGCTCTCTATCAAACTGATGGTTTAATAACCCTTCTGCTGCCTTCCACATCCCACAGTGCAGTGGAATGAGGTCAAATTGACCCCAAAGGACTCAACAAGGGTTAAAAAATGAGAAGCTACTCACTATATTAGTTAAAGTTAAATAACCTGTTGCAGATCAAACATACTCAAACATAACTCTGCAGTAATTATCCAGTGGAACTCTCTCATCCAATTAGTGGCATTTTTTGGCAGGGCAATGTATCTGTATTTTTACTAAATCTTTCCTGCATCTGGCTTTGCAGGATAAAGTACTGAATTAATGTGTAACTGGGGAAAGTCCTCTATAACAGTTATTTGCAGGTTTGAGTGTTACTTACAGTAAAACATAACTTACACGACTGTATCTCCAGATTTCACTGTGATCCAATAGATGGCGTTAAGGTACTTTTACTTGACGCATAATATTTACTCCATTTTTAGGTGTAGCTGCAGTTGAAAGAAATGTCATAATACCAAAAGAAGAATGGTTATACCCGTCCTGTATTCACTCGAGTTGTTTCACCTGGACTTGTGCAAAATCATTTCTTTGGACCAGAAGACAAATGTCCAAATACTATATTAGCCATGAGCACCAACTGCCAAACATAATTAAATGATTATTAATGAACCCTATATATGAAACAGTTTATAGTGTTTATACTGATAATGCGACTAGGAGAGTTTCTTCATAAAATAAAGACTGTAGATGTAAGTTCCAACGTCAACTGAAAATGCACCCATATGTTTGTTTAAAAAAATGAGGAACAGTATCAGCAGATGAGTCACCATAATGACAAATAAAATAAACACTATTAAGCTTTTTTTAGAGTATCTTTTTCACACTTGTTATGTGTTTATGTACAGTATGTGGTTGTGTCTCCAACTGATCATGTCATGTTCTGTTCACAGTGGCATTCTTTATCCAAAGAGGAACAAGCCAAATACTATGAGCTGGCTCGCAAGGAGAGGCTCCTTCACTCCAAACTCTATCCTGGTTGGTCAGCTAGAGACAACTATGTAAGTGCTGATGAAACACGGTCCCCTCCAAAGCTTATGTTCCTGTTTGCTGACATGAGATGAGTTAGAAATTTAATGTGTTTGTTTTACATAGGGTAAAAAGAAGAAGAGGAAGAGAACAAAGAGTGAAACTCAGTTAGAAGGTAAGAGATTACTGCTGTACTTTATACTTTGCACATGTGACCTCATTAGATCCTAACTGCTTTTTAAATGACCATCGTATAATGGCATAATCATCATCATAATCATCACAAACTTCATCCTCACATGACAAACTCTATCACTGTGAAAACTTTGTCATATGATCTGATGATAAAACCATCATATGTCCACACTTTAAAATCCATGACTGTGTGACTCAGAACATAACTGAAAGAGAAACTAACATTTGTAGGCCCTGTGGAAGCAGTCAGCCTGTTTTATTGGCTTTTCTAAAGATTGAATCATCTTCAAAACAGGTCACAAATACAGTATATAATGGTTTTGTTGAACAGACAGGCACGGCAGTTTTTAGTCTATTTATTTATTTTGTGGGGATGTCCAGTGGTGGATTAATACATATGCGGTTCTCCATTTCCAATGGTGTGTTTGGGGCAAAGTCAAAATGTAGTAGAGTCTGTCTGTGTCTGTTTATGAAGAAACATGTCACCCACTGCAGTGATCATGACAGTAGATGTGATGGTAAGAGTTAATCATCTGCGTCAGCATCAGCCAAGGCTGTGTTTCTCTCTCCTGGCTGTCACCTCCTTAAAAGTCAATACATCACACACAAGCAACAGGAAACATTATTTCATCTGCCATAAAGCTGGACAAATGTGGAGTCAGCGATGAAGAGATTAGAATTTAATCACACACCTTCATGACCATAACTAATGAATTTATCAAAAAAAAATAATTCTGTGCAAAAACCTTAAAGTCTGTCCATTATTTACCAGCATCCTTGTCTGTCATACATCTTTTCTATTCAGGCATTTCCAACTATGACCAACACAACAGATAAAGGTTCTTTGTTCATCTTCTGGCAGACAAAATGCAGAATTCAGTTATTCCTTGAGGCAAAAAGGGAAAAAAAGAGTGGAGCATATTTGCAGTTTCAGTACATTTATTTCTTTTTATGACCAACACAACTGGTCAGAGTTAGAATAAGTGGCTGATGGCAGGATAATGGAGGCCAACAACCACAGCATTTGCGCAGGGAAATCAGATGCATCATGTTGACAACACACTCTTTAGTTTTGATGTAATAATCCGTGCTTTTTTCTTCTTCGTTCAGTCGCTGCAGCAGCAGAGGATTTCTCACCACAGCTCAAGAGACCCTGTGTGCCGCCGAGGCCTGAGGAAGTACCTCACACACAGAGCCATGTGACCCAGCCCCACAGCCGCGCTCATGTGACCCAGCCTCACACCATCTCTCACCTGACGCACACGCACCTGTCCCAGGCCAGCCCCGCCTCCTCCTTAGATTCTCCAGCTACTCCGACCACGGCGCTGGCCTCGCCCGCCGCCCCAGCACCAACACACACGGAGCACATACTCTCCTACAGCGGACACACATCGCCGTATGCTGAACAGCTGCAACCACTGTCGCTCACCACCAAGCCCCACAGACCCCACACCAACACCCACCCGCTGACCAGAAACACGGTCACCCCCGGACCTTCCACACCATCATCCACCACTGACACCCACACCCCTACCTCCTCCTCACCCTCGTCCTTCCACACACCCTCCCCTCTCCACATGACTTCTTCTAGGAGTACGACCCCAACCCAGCTCTCGCAGCCTTTCCTCATCCCTCCTAAATCAGCCCCGCCTACCTCCATTCACCAATCATCAGCGAGCTCTCACAGTGCCTTAACCCAATCACAGCCATTCGCACTCAGACGAGCCAATCAACTGTAAGGAAGCGCACTTCCTATATGTGAATACTGAAATTAAAAAAGTAATGAAACACATAAAAATTCAGCAATATTTGTACTTCTTAATGCTGTAAATGAGCTTTCTTTTTAAAACTTTTTTATAGAGCTATCACGTTTTATATTATTAGTATGAAAAGGACAATTAATGGTCAATATTTGACTTAACTTTCTTTATAAAATGTTGTAATGTTCCCAGTCTCGTGTTTTTTTTTGTTGTTGTTTTTTTTTCCCTGAACAATCATTTTTCCTTGTTTTTAAGCAAAATATTATGTGGCACAGGATTGTTTCAAATGTTTTTTTTCACTGGGTAGTAATGAGTTTAAAGCAATGGTATTTTCCTGTTTTATAAAGTCCCTCCCTGTTGTGTTAATAAATATTCGCTGAATTCTCATATTGTACTTGTGTGATACTGGGAATTTTTTTGGTTCTGGTAGATCTACAAGGTTTTGAGTGTGAATGTTTACCCTCTGATGGTGAAGCACCATGACCAGCCCATCAATCTGGACAAGTGTCATTTCATGCGCATGTATAATTCTGCTTTTACAGGAGTTTCCAAAGTGAGTGTTGTGGTAATGGTAGTTCACTAAAACAGTGTATGACATGGTGGATGCAGCAAAACCATCAGAAAAAAAAGTATAGTGTGATGTAACAGGTACCAAGTCACTACATGCTGGGTCAAGAACAAAAATCTTATGAGAAAATGAAAAGCAGGCTGAGTTTACAAACAAGGAAGAACCACACTTTTATAGACTGAGTGTCTTTAGGTTTTTGAATTGTGACCATTTAATGTGTTTAGCTTTAGGTCAGGGGCCACGTTCAGTCTAATATAATCTAAAGAGGGGCCGGACCAGAAAAATAATATCTGTGGAACTGTTTTTGTGCAGGAACGTTCCTCGAGATAAAAAGATGAAGATGAAACATTCGATGCAATGTGACAGTATTGAGAGTAAAGTGTTAAATAAATGCTATAACATTGGGTTTACCATGAAAACCTCAGCTAAAGCATGTATGATTTCAGTGCCTCATATCTAGATGTAGACTTGTCCCTGGTCACTGACATCATGATCCTTCAATGCTGTAACACACAGGTGTCAAACATGTGGCCCGGGGGCCAAATCCTGCCCGGCAAAGGGTTGGATCCGGCCCCTGGGATGAAATTGTGAAAAAAAATTAATAATAAATGGTGTCAAAAATCTGTTTAATTCAAGCTCCCCAAACAGACCGATCAGTTCTCAGGTGGGTCAGAGCAGTAAAACATGATCATAATATCCTATAAATAATGAGAACTGCACATTTTCTCTTTGTTTTGGTGTAAAAAAAAAAAGGAAAATTACATGACAATGTTTACATTAACAAACTATGCTTTTACACAAAAATGTGAATAACCTGAAGTGTGTAGAAAAAAAGGGTAATTTTACCAATATTCTGTTATTAAATGTTATGTAAATGATAAACTGAGGCAGAATATTGTGTTTAAATTGCATTTATTTTTCTAAACAGATTTCAAGTCGTTCCTTTTCATCCAGATTTTTAAGGAAACTTTATAGCTGTACACATTATAATAATTTAATTTGGTTATTATTTTACTGGTCTGGCCCTCTTAGATCATATTGGGCTGAACTAAAATGAGTTTGACATCCCTGCTGTAACACACCATTCCACAGTTGTTGAATTATATCCTTTTCCTGTTGCACTTAAAAGCTGGACTCCACACAGCTACACTTTTAAGGTGTTTCTCCAGAGGCAGGAAGTTCCTTGTGATTGCCCAGACTTGTGATTTTACAAAAGGGAAACAGTCCGTCATCCAACCTAGGTCTGGATTTTCCACATAATAACTGTAACTATGTAGGTGATAACATGGGTGTAGTTTATGGTATGGACGGCAGGGACATGTCCCTACCACTTTTGAGATGACCTTAAATTGTCCCCACCACTTTTTTTTTTTTTTTTTTTTTTACAAATCGCACTAGACCTTTTTATTTGAGTATTTTCCATTGGGTATTACTATTTTCCCAGTGTTTTCCCCACCTGAAAAAGCTATTCTGATGATTATTGGTGCTTTCTATCTTTGGCTCCACCTATATCTAGTCTTGGGATGTTTGCCAAAGCGACTTTTGTAAAAAAAAAA
>JAPSES010000144.1:21407163-21427006 GCA_029822895.1 Maxillicosta whitleyi
TAGATAGATAGATAGATAGATAGATAGATAGATAGATAGATAGATAGATAGATAGATAGATAGATAGATAGAATAAAAACACAAAGGAGAAAAGGAGACTGTTGTGTTTACAGTCTGTGTGAAGGGTATAGTGCAATGTTAACAGTGTGTATTATGAACAATGCGTGTGTCGTACAGTCCAGAAACATGAGTGTTTGTATTCACTAGATTTAACTTTTACCCATTCCATGCTTCATGTGAGCATTAAATCATCTGATGGAAGTCACTTTTAAAAAGAATTTACAGTAAATGAGACCAGAAAATTACAAATAGTAAGAAAGAAAAAGTGAAGGCTTATGTTAGTATCGCTTAATTTATACTTATAAATAAAAAAAAATTATAAAATGTGTGACAAGGCAGAATTATTGTGTGGTACTATATAAATAGTACCAACAAACAATGCTTACTCACAAGTAAAGTCAGAGCTATGATCATGCTCTGACGTGCAGTACATCATATGACTTATGAGACAACAAAGCAATGTTGTAAATGTGCTTAAAAACCCATTTTAGCTTCAGTTAAGAACGTCTTAACATGAGAGGAGTGAGCCTGAGTTAGTTTAGCTGCATGTAAAGGGCAGAGGGTGGGTATTAGTGGCACTTCTTCCAACCCCTTTTCAGGTATGTAAATGAAACTATTGTGCTGTTCTTCTAAGATTGTATTGATTGAGGATTTTTGTATTGTTTTACTTGTACACATGTTAAATTTCATTGCGCGTTCTAAATAAATCACTAAACCAAATCACTAAATATTGCTAGCTTTCCATTCTTGCTATTCCTTGTGTGCATAGAACCCAGTCCGACACAACTGCACCATATTTCATACCTCTGTTTATGGCTGTACAGGCTTTGATAGCATAACCAGACTTTTCCCTCCACCCTTTAGTTCCAAAACAGATGTTAAATCAATGAAAAGACACCAAAGCAGCAGCCATTAACTTATTTATTATATTGAATTTACGAAAAGTAAAAGCAAACACTTGAATAAACAGTATTGTACATTTTTAGTTTGTTATCCTATGGTTTTGTGTGGTGGTTGTTTTTGAAAAGCATTCCACTGTACACAAGGCTGATGACGTTTTACAACCTTACTTTTTTTTTAAAAACACCCAAAAGCAGATGTGGACGCTCCGGTGCAGTTGCACCAAGAGTAAGGCGGACACAGGTGTGACATGACCCCTTCACTGCGTGGAAATCATAAGACCCAGAGTATTACGAGTACATAGAGAATGGGGGGGGGGGGAATGATACAAAAACATTATCAGCCATTTTGGATTCTTGTGGCCTCGCAGTGTTTTTCATCCAGACTCCAGAGCCTGGCCTCATGTCTTTGTGGCTGATTGTGGACATTTTCAACTGTACACATATAACTGACATGCAACGCAAAGAGGGGGGCAAGTTAGACAGCTTTTTTTTTTTTTTTAATCATTTATCAGTTGAATGTTGCACAAAAAAACAATAAAGTGTGCATTTCGACTGCTGTAAACGTGGATGATCCAATCCAATGATGGATTTTCTAAAAAGAAAATCAAGGCATCTCCTGCTTTTAATAAAGTCAGCAGAGACAAAAAAAAAGCTGACAAAGACCTCAGTCAACGTAGGATGTCATTTTTTTTTAAGGAAAGACATTTCATTGGTAAGGAAAAAACAGTAAAGAGGTGACTTTAGTCAGTTTAACGATCTTATTAACCGCATTCACTTGCACTAAAGATGATACGTGTGCAGTTCAGGCCTGATATAATACAGTGGTTATCTTTTTGCTCACTAGCACTATACACTGCTATAGTACTTAAAATCTTAGTTTCAAAGAAGCTACTCCATGTCTGAGTACAACTTAAAAAATGAAAGAAAAAAAAAAAGCCTATAAAACGGACATCAAATAAAAACCTACTTCTTCGGTTTGGAATGGAAATTTCAACAGTAGCAAAAGAGAGAAAAAAAAAAAAGAACATTCACGTTTATTGACATTTCATGACATTTTTACACCTTGCAGGGTTTTGTAGGCAAGAGAGCAATATGAATACTTCAATGTGGACTAAATAATAATATCGCATGGCCTGGAGTAAAAGTCCACAGTGCTAATCATCGCCCTCTGACAAACCCTGACGGCCCTCTTTATGTGAATGTTAAGGAGGCTGCTGTAACCGTCAGCTTCCAGCAGGGGAAATGAGGGGAGAAGGACGCAACACAGCTGAATGAAAAAAGGAGGGATTGGGAGGGGAGGAAGCATAGGCTGACAGTGGATCAGAAGCTGAGGGGTTGATAAGGGATAATGCAGAGGTACCCGGAGATGACTGGTGCAGTATATGGAGTCTCCGACAGTATGATAAAGGAGATTTGAGGGCAGTTCTGGGGGCGATCCTTGCATGTCCACCCCTTAGAAGGTCTTCCTGTGGATGGCACGTGCTCTGTCTTCTTCATATTCCCGCTTTGACACCCACATCTTTTTAAAGGTGTCCAATGATGCCAGGATGGAGCCACTGGAGGGGAGGGAGGAAGGTCAGCTGACAAATCTGGTCTAATGTCAACATTGTACACGGTCCTAACTGTTCGGCAAAGGAACAGTTGAATACTTACCCAATCCATGTCGAATAAAGCCTCTCTTGGGGAGCGGATATCTAGGAAAAAAAAAAAAAAACATTTCACAAAATGTCTTTCAGGCTTTGCTGCTGTCTAGTAGACCTATATAAAAAATAAAAAAAAACCATCCTAATCGAAACCTACCTTGATCTTCACATCTTTTGGTGCAAGCTTCTTGACTTCAGTTAGTAATCTTTCCCCAAAACCTATAAGGAAACACATGATGATTTTTGATGAGTGAATGCACAAAATCATTGAGCTTTTTTATTTCAATGTGACGTTGGCTGTTATTCATGACATGCAACAAATCAGGTGATGGACAAGACCAAAGAGTGTTAAGTATTGAATAAATAAAGGTGCCACTATATATAAAATGCTGAATATATTGTATTCGATACTTTTTTTTTTTTTTACCAGATCCAACTATCCCTATTTTATAGACACAAAGTTTGTGATAAAGACAGATTATTTTTTAAATCATCAGAACTAGGTTTTTGGATAGTGACTTCCCAATTAAAGGAATTTAGAGGAAATAATGGTTCAGAAAATGTAAAATCAGTCCCTTCTAAATGTTTAAGGGTTAGTGTCTGGGTCTATAGATTTATTAATTAGTTATTTTCATTGATTTATTCATTTGTTTTGAGCAGAAGAAAAAAACTAAACATTTCTATGTGTACAAGGAACTAATATAAGAGCAAAGACATTAATAAATAAAGGTGATCAAGACTAAATACCAAATTTCTATGTACACCAGTAATAACAAAAAAAAATCAATATGTATTGTTCAAAAAGGAGTAGGAAGCAGAAAACTTTGAGTTTGATTTGATGTTCACTAATAAGATTGATTAATTAATTTATCTAAGTTTACTTGGTCTGTTCAACATGTATCTACTTTCTAATAATCAACTTCTTTCCCTGATATGGGTGTGGAAGCAGCTGATTAATTGGCTGAATAAATAATAAGCCACTTTTTGCAAAGTTTTTGGTTCAAATTGTGACTATTTTTCATTTTAAGAGTCTTAAATTTCCACTTTCGTGTATCTGTAGTAACACAGTTTTGTCCTGCAGACACAGAACCTAAGAGGTAGTAATCTCAACAATTACTTTAAATGCCTACAAATCTTACAGAAGTGTGTTGACTCATGTGGGTTCCTACGTAGTGCCAAGCATAGTATGAAGTGCTGTACAGTATCTCTATGTGTGATAATACTCAAGAAAAAGTACTGGATCAGTGTATTAATGCCTGGCCTACATTAGCTGGTTCTGTTTAGGATTTTTAGGAAAAAGGTAAATATTGCTTTCAGATACATTTCGACCATAGTCAACTTCATGCTCAAAAACAACTGTGTGGATTATTGTAATTCTGTGAATGTTTTATTCAATATATAGCCAGTGCACAAACTCTGCAGCAACAACAGGACTGGCATTTTATTAATCAAATAACTGGATAAACTCATTATTCTCACTTGCTCCTCAGTCTTGATACCATTGTGGTATTTGTGAAAAGAAATGCTAGTCTGTATAGTCTGCTTTCACCACTCGACACCAACCTTTGATCAGTGTTGATCCGCCACACAAAACAATGGTGGAAAATAGTGTGCGTCTGAGGTCCATGTCAGACTTCTGGATAGCGTAGGCCAGCACTTCGTGGATGCCTGAGCTCTCATCTCCTATCAGGTCAGGCCTGAACAGCAACTCTGGAGCACGGAACCTTGCTGGACCGATCTGTAAACAAGTTCACATGACCGCATCGGTTGTGAAACTGATACACTTCTAACACACTTCTGTTTGAGACACATCTGTGTTTGTTTGACTCACATTTAAAGTGCTTCCATCAGGCAGTACATATTGTGCCTTTTCAGTTTCTAAAGTCTCATCCTTCTGGGGGTTGAGGGACAGATAACAGGCTCTCTGGAAAGGTAAAAACACACAAACCCAGAATTGATTAGAACATCCCTTGAAGGAATCTTCAAGTTTAATGCAGAAGTGCCGCCTCACCTCTTTGACGGTGCGGACAACCTCGAACTCTGCAGAGGTATTAAAGTTGTAGCCTTCCTTGCGCAACAGCAGACGCAGGTATCGGGACACATCTCTTCCAGCAATGTCCACACGCATGATGGAGTGAGGGATAGCAAAGCCTTCATAGATGGGCACAACGTGGGTTACGCCATCACCGGAATCCAACACAACACCAGTGGTGCGGCCTGTGGCATACCTGCAGGAAACAGGACAGTGATAAGACATTTACATCTAAATCTAAATCAGCATCTTTCCAATTATTAACCACTGAGGCAACTCTTCATGTACCTGTCATCCTTATCTATCTGGAAGTATGTTTAAGAAAGGTTATACTGTGCTCATTAGCAAATGCAAAGGCCAAGAATGGAGTTCAGGTTCTTCAAGATACTGCAGGACACCTGGAGCGAACGCCTGACTGCACTAATTAGTTTAGGCAGGAAGGATTCATGTACTCACTTCCAACTATAGATAAGCTTGTCATATCAGAAATGAGTGATAATTCATCTACTGGTTTGTAAACGTTAGTTTAATATATCCTGAGCAGCCTTCCCTTTCTAAATTCTGCCCAAATGAATAGTTTTATTTAAGGCATAAATCTCAGGAAAACTGTAGGATGGTCTGACATCAGATATACATTCAACATAGAAGCCGAACCCCGTATTTTTAGTGAAATGGTGATTAGAGAGCACAGAACTAAATCAGCATTAACCCCAGAATTTAGTGATAACAGAACCACTAGAGGTGCACTGAAAATTCATTTTCAACTATCTAGATCTTGGTGGAAAAAGTGGAATATTTTTTTATCAATGGGCTGCATGTGTGTAACTTTCAGTAGTGATGTTCTGATCTGTATTTTTTTTGCTTCCAATCCAATTTTTTTTTTATGATTAGTTTTGCTCATAACGATCTGACACTTTTTTTTTTTTAAATGAAATTTTGATTAAAATTTGCAGTCATTATGCTATTATTATACTTGAGATCACAATGGGGCTGAATGTGGAACCTGAACTAAAACATATATGACACCATTGACTCTTAATAACTTTTCTTGTACTTTCCAAATTCATACTGTGGGATTACAACCTTTACATTAAAAAACAAACATTAGAACCTTTGGCAGACCAGTTCTGGTCAGCGGGCTGTATGTTTGCCACCCCTGTTATAGTTTTGTCTATGGACACAGGTCCAGGGATTATATGGGGGGTTACATTCCGTGCTGTATGTTCCTCAAAATAATGCCGCTTTTCCACTCCATGGTACCGGCTCTACGACTCGACTAGACGCTACTCAGTATTCCTGTGGTACTTTTCCACTTGCATGGGACCAGCTCATCTCAGCTCAATTCGTTACTCCGACACAGTGCGTTACTTCCGTGTCGTCTTCTCAGAGAGTCGCCAAAAACTCAATCGTTGCGCATTTTCTCGTCTGGATTTTTACGTCCACCAAAGAATGAATCCATGTGACCGTCTATGCTGTAGTTTTGTTCTGTCATCATGTGGATTAATGTTTCGCTATTCACTGTCTACTTCGGTGTCTGATTTTTGGGGTCACAGAGAAAACTGTCTGACCAATCAGTGTCTGCAGTGTTGTGACGTCATGTCTTGGTTTTGGTCCCAACATCTTCGGCTGAGGCGGTACTAAAAAAATTGTATCACATCCCAGATTCCAGGTCCTTTTTCATAATGGAAAAGCGAAAGAGCCGTGTAGAGTAAAGCCGGTGCCATGGAGTGGATCAGTGCCATGAGTATGCGCAGACTGTATGACCCTACAAACTGAAAGTGAAACACACTTTACTAATTCCTCCAAGGGGCTAGGATGTTTGTTTAAGAGGGCATTAACCCCTCTTACCCACCCCCCAGAACCGGGCCCAGATCAGCCCAATCTCATAACTACTAGTCGATTTTCTACAAAAATGCCAGATCGGCAGCTGGTACCGATCTTTAGATTGGATCAAGACATCCCAAATTTTCAGGGTGTGAATGCTACTAGTAGTGTGGATGAATACCTGGAATACATGTGTTGTTTTGTTGCTGTTCCTTTTTGAAAATTGTTCTAAATCTAATTATTTCTTTTGAATACAATGATAATAAAGCCTAATTAATTTCTAATTTCTCAATCATAAATAATAAAAAAGATTATTTCATTCTTCTAAGACTGTAAAACAGTTTGCTTCTAAGCATATCCTATCATTCTTCACCACAAACACAGCTTCCTTCTGGTTTAATAGTTTGTCTGCACTAATGTGACAGTGATGGCACTAAAAAGTTGCACACATGTCATAAATATTTAGACAAGTGTATGTCCGTCAGACTTGTAAAATAAAGAGAATATATTCTTACAAGCTGAGCACAGCCTGCATGGAGATGAACAGTGCAGGGACATTGAAGGTCTCAAAGAACACCTCTGCAGCCTTCTCCCTGTTCTTGCTGGGGTTGAGAGGAGCCTCAGTCAGCAGGACAGGATGCTACAAAGGACGACCGACAGAAATTATCACAGATGCATTAATATCACATTTGAGAAATATGTCAATTCATCATATCATAGCAGAACAAAGAGAAACAGAGCCAACCTCCTCAGAGAATGTCTGCAGTTGTTCCTTTGAATACACATACTGCCAGATCCTCTCCATGTCATTCCAGTCATTCACTATGCCATGCTCCATAGGATATCGCACTGACAACAAGCCCCTGTGCTCCTAAAGGTGGGTGAGGAAGACAAAAAACAACCATGTTAAATCATCATAAAATCAAATGGATTTATAATCAAGTAGCCATTTCTTGGAAGCTTCCAAATTTATACAAATATGACTAAGGCAAATCTGCTTCTTTAAAAACACAACTAAAATAACAGTTATATTTGTTGTTTGCCAGAGGCGATGTGAGGTCTGAAACTATATTGATGAAAACTGATCTGTCAGTAGTTACCATGATCACCATGACTGATGTGATTAAACCCTCATTCAAACCATGAAGCTAAAGTTGACAGCATCACATTGTGACGATATATCTCTGTGCAGCATGTGAGTAACTTAAAGGCAGTCAAATGTTGATACTGTAGAGGAAACCCTGATGCCCATATTGAGCATACCACAAACAAAGACGATTTGTAGTAGGGTCTAACAGACATTTTCATTCAACTCAACTGATTCAACTGAAAAAATTGAGACATCCAAAGATATAAACCAATGCAAATGTACTCATCCTGTTGTCAGAAGTAAACAGCATTTGGCCTTTGCAATTTGCAGGTTTTTAGACATGATACATTGTTCATCTAATTCCAGCAATAACAAGGTTGGTGTTTTTGAGTGTCTTAATTTTTTTTTTACTTTTAACAATTTGTATTAGAAGGACAAAAGTCATTACTGTCATTGTCACTATTTTCTGACATTTTAAGGCAGAAAGAAGCAATTAACTGTCCAATGTAAAATTAATGTAAAATGAATCAAAAATTTAAATGAATGTTATGTGCAGCTCTACAAGCAGCTGAGTTAATTTATAAAGACATTGTGCATAAACATGAGTTTAAAGACAGATTGAATAAAGATAGTGATAGTTATATTGTTTTGTTTTTTTGTTTTTTTTTACCATCTATTAAGCTTATGAGGTGTACTAGAGGAACCATATTTGGTCTGAAAACATGAAGTTATAAATTTGCAATGCAATTATGTCATTAGAGATACATTCACACTTTCACTGATGCAACCAGCACAACCATAAAGATCCAATGGAGCCACAGACCACAATTAATATGAAAGGTAAAATTTACAGTTAAGACAGGTACTGAGTGCAATAAAACAATTTTCATCTAAGTCTCAATTGCAGGACAATACAACAAACAGCAATGTCAGAGTTTAATATGCGATGCATCTTTACTTCCAACATTGTAAGCAGTAAAGCTTTGTATCTTGCAGTCAAAATTCAGACTACACTTCGAACACTGTGCTGGGAAAAACTCAATTTTGGTAGTATCTGATCACATTTTAGAATGATGATCACCAATAATGCTTTCCTACACACAAACACATTTTTGTGGTACCTCTGCCTTGGGTCCAATGAAGAGGTCTCCCTCCAGGGCTCCTGCCATCACGCGGACGTGCTTAGGACGTCCCACACTGTATCATACACACAGAAAAAAAGCAGTCAGACAAATAAGTATAAAACTGTGAAGAAAGATAAATGAAAAAAATACAAAGCAATACACAATGTTAAACAAGAAAATCAAGGAAAACTTACTAGTTAGGGAAGCAATATTTGGGGATCTGGTCACCTGCAAAACCAGCCTTGATAACCCCAGAGCCCTAAAATAAATAAGCATATGGTAATTCAGACCAGTATCTCTGGATAAAATGTGAACCAAGAATTCCAATATTTTAATCTGTATGATGTGTGTTTGTGTCTGAGAGAGGGAGGTCATGAGACAGAGCCTGGGGCCACCAGCAGTCACCAGCCCTGTGTTCACAAATTTATGCTCAGGCACCCACCCGCCTGCTAGCTTTACCACTGTGCCCTAAATATCCTATTTTCAAGAACTACTTTGCTGTTCTATATTGTCACTATAAGTAGGCTGACACAAACTTATACAGCAATAAGAGAAAGCATTGATGTCAAACATGATCATTCATGCTGTTAGTACATTTATAACAATAATGCTAGCAACCGTGTAGTTAGGCACAAACATTCAATACAAAGCTACTACTTGTGCTACTTCTAGCGGTCTGTAACCTGTTGTGTAAGTTATTGATTATTATTGACATCTCAACATGCCAGAATAGAAATTCTGCATTTAAGGTTTCTTACGACAGTACCTTTAGCATCACAGACAGCTAACATTCAGAATTTGACAAACCTTAGCTAGCCGGTCAGAGCGCTAGCAACAGTCTTAGCTAGTACTTCAGCTAGACTCATAAGTCGCTGCATGCAATGATTACGAAGGCATATATAACAGGTTTTATGAAGGAAACTAGCATATTCGTAACAACCGAATACTACATGAGGTTTGGCCGATCTCGGCGCACCTTTTCTGTTAGCCATAACACAATAGTTAACCAAGCTAACTGTTAGCCAATGTTAACAGCCAGCGGCCTCGGCTTGGGTGTGGATGAATGACATCATCATACTTACATTATCAATCACAACCGGCTGGTTAGCTAAAATGTCATAGGACTCCATGACGGACTGGGTTCTTACGATATAGTTCTATCGACCTGTATGTGTATTCCTGGCCGTTTAGTGTTTTAATCATGTAAAAGATAACGCCCTGTCACTGTGCACTATGCAGTCTCGACGCCGCCGCTCCTCTGAGCTGTAATTAGGACCGCCTCCTTACCACAACAACGTTACCACTGCGCATTTGCTTTGATTGATACGTAAACTAGCCAATCATATAGGACGTTAGGAGACAGCTGCGATGTCTGACAGGAAGATAAACCAATCATCGTTTTCAAAAGAATGGCCATGCGTTTGCAACCATAGACTTGCTAGCTGTCAATGAATAGGAACAGCATCTTTGGCAAAACTTTGGTTACCCGTTAGATACCACTTACAACTTTTGAAATAGACCCCAATTAAATGAAACTGTCTATTCATCTATTCAATATGCAGCGCTTACAGTACAACAATGTTTATGAATATGTACAGCCAGAGGACAAAAGTGTGAAACTAACGCAAAACCAAAGGCAATCATAATAGTTAGAAACGACACTGATTCGTTGCTACTTGTCTGTTTATAATAGAAATGCCAAAACAATTTTTTCCCATGTTTTCTGCAAACTCTGAATGCATCAAGAACCCACAGGGCCGGTGACCAATCACAAAGCACTAAAAAGTATTAGTAGGCGGGTCTTGTCTGACACAGAAAATCAGAAAAAACAAACACATGATCGTAATACGTACGGGCTATGGACACTGGACTGATTTAAGTCTCGTATGTGGATGTATGGTACCGTTTTTTTTTTAATAGTCCGTTTCACCTGCACATCACAGAGCTCTTCTAGACGATCAGCTAAATAGGTCAGAAAAATTGTGAGATTTACTGTTTACTTTAGCCTTTAGTCCTTTTCGAGCTAAACATTAAAGTACCCAATCGGCTAGCTAAAGTTACCTAATGCTATGCTAGCATGACCGTTGTAGTTAGGGACATACTCCAGGGACATACAAATTTAATGTGACCCGGTTCTTCGGAAAAGAAGAACTAGAAGAACTAGCTTTACCTTCGTCGATAACTTTTTTCAGCACTTGGATAATACGTAATTAAGGGTGTTTTATTTTATTGCGCAAGAAACCTCAGTTTGACCCCATGCCATTAACCACTACTCTAAGTCTGATATTTAAAGCATGTTGGAGTGTGTTGTACAAATATAGGACTAAAGGGTTAAGGTTTTGGTAGAGACAGAATTAGCACCAACAGATTGGTCAGACTCCTGATGCCTCTTCATTTGGATAGTCAGTTTAAGTTTCAGTTTCAGTGTTTTAGTATTAGTGTCATGGGAAAGATCTGTCCAAATCTTGCGAGTCTATTTTCTTGTATGTATCACTTACCCTGTATTTAATTTACCTAATCCAGGGCCTTGCTGCAGTCTGATGGATCTATGATCACAGACCCTCCAGTACCATGGCCAGTGCTGAGGAGCAGCCTGAGAAGTAAGACCATTTCTCCTGTGTGCATATCAGACTCTTATATTTATTTATCTAATATTACCTCATGAAGTCAAATAATCATATTAGAGGACATACATCTATCAGCAGTTATACAGTCCTGACTTTACTAGCATTGCAAATAGTTTTTTTTTTTTTTTACTATTTCATCGGGTTACAAGGTACGTTACTTTTGTTATGTATGAACGCTTTCAAATTAATAGAGCAACATTTATAGTAATATCTGTGTTGAGCTATATTTCCAATTAAAACTTGTTTATTTAGTTTTTTTTAGGTGAATCTTAGTGGAAAGACTCTATGTTTTATTAGATTCAATTAATTGCAGCCAAGCTATCTCAGAGTCAGTCATTCACCACTTTGAAACAGAGTTAAATATCTAAATTTTTACTAATAAAATAATGCCTTGACATTTCAGTCATTTGTTGTCTAAAGAGCATGAAGCCTCATGACATTTTGACCTTTACAACAAGGCTTGCGTTTAAGAATTAGTGTAAATATCACAGCTAAAATTGGTTGCCTTGAACTTCTGTACAGCCAGCTGTGTTTCTGTCAGGTGGAATTTTAACTTTTTAACTTTTTTGTCTTAGCCAAAAATAGTGATGTTCCTATCAGCAAGGACATTAACATCAGAGTTTTAATTCTTTACATGCAGTCATGCTGATCTAATATATTCTATAATAACGGTATAATTGTGCCTATGGTAGCATGTTCATGGAATCATTTTCATTATCAGCTTGTTGGCTTACTAATGTTAACTAATGTTAAGTTTGAAGCTACCATACTAAGCACAGGCTTAAAATCTAGCTGTATATTATACAAATGCAGGCAGACATGTTTACATAATACCTCTATGGTTGCATGATATAAAATAAGAAAAATGTGTCATTTGTGATCAGGTTGGTGTTTATATGTTCCACTCAGGAGAATTTTACAGGCAACGGATATTACAATTGAAATGAAGTTTGGATGAAGTTTTTGATACTTCATTGTCAATTGTTCAGCCATGCAACTGTTTCATACCTGAAATGACACAATGACTATTGCAAAATGTGTGTTTGTTTACTGTGAAGTAATTGTGTATACATGTGCACTGCCCAGACATTGCTGGGTGTGTTTCGCCACAGAGAAGGATGACTGCAGTGCAGAGTGGGTGAGCCCATGCAGGTGTAAAGGCTGCACTAAATGGATCCACCAAACCTGTCTGCAGAGGTGGCTTGATGAAAAGCAAAAAGGAAACAATGGAGGAGCGGTCAGTTGTCCACAGTGTGGTACTGAATACCATATTATTTTTCCCAAGATGGGTAGGTGAAACTGTACAAATTTATTATGGCACAGTGAAACACATTTTTTCCCACCCTCCAAGAAGCAACTTTGTCATCATGTCATTTTTTTTAGGTCCGCTGGCATATTTTCTGCAGCAGGTAGACAGAGGTTTGTCCAGGGCCAGTCCTTTTGCTGCTGTGGGGGTTGTGGTTGGCACTGTGTACTGGTCAGCGGTCACATATGGAGCTGTGACTGTCATGCAGGTCAGGAAGATTCACAATGAATTTAACAGAAAAAATATAAAAGCAGAGCTTCACACATTTTTGTAAAACTTTTTTTTTCTTATTATATTCACATGCAGGTTGTTGGACATAAAAAGGGTCTGTATGTGATGGAACGGGCCGACCCTCTATTCTTGTTAATGGGTCTTCCCACCATTCCTGTGGTGTTGGTACTGGGAAAGATGATCCGCTGGGAAGATTATATAGTCCGAATGTGGCAGAAATATTCCTATAAGCGGAAAATCCCACCAGGTATAAACATAATCCAAATTAAAAAATTGAGAGAATTGTCTTTTTTTTTTAGGTTTTCAAGCTTTCCTCAATATGAATGCAGTGAATTGAAAAGATATGTTGATATAAAAAAAAAACAGCTATTGAAGATCAGTTTTAATGTTTATGTTGCTTTAGGTTCCAACCGCTATCTGCCCCGCATGCCAGCTGACGGACCTGGAGCTGGAGATCACCTCTCTGTGTCCCGGACTCTGTGTGGCGCTCTCATTTTCCCCTCCATTGCCAGTCTAGTGGGAAGGCTTCTGTTTGGAAGAGTGTCTTCCAACCTGCAGCGCACTATATTGGTAAACAGAGCATCCATTCTGTAGATAGAAAAAAGTATTGTTACTAAATATGATGTGCTCGTACATATTTTTAGTGAAAAGTGTGGAGAAATGAACAGGGCCAAGTTAAGCAACTGTTCATGTTTCATATTAAAACAAAGGCATGATTCTTATAAATGACTGTAGGGATGTGTTCACAGATGCTACACTCCACCTTTCTGTGCTCTTCTTTTCTCACAGGGTGGAATAGCGTTTGTGTTGATCAAGGGAGTTTTTAAAGTGTATTTCAAACAGCAGCAATACATCATCCAGGCAAACCGGCAGATCCTCAACTACCCAGAAAGAGATGCAAACAGGCAGAGTGAAGCAGGAGAAGAGGACACGGAGGACAGTGGAAATGAATAGCTCAGCAAACGTGGATAAAGCACAGATAAATAGAGGGGGATCACAGAGGGAGCTGCAAATGACGCTATTAAATGACAGTTCTCATAAACACAATGCAGAACACATTAAACACTTAAACACACATTGTTCACCATTGAAGTTATGGACTCCAGTGCCCAGGTAATGACCCATAACCCCCAGCCCAAAGTGGAAAAAAAAGTTACTTCTGAGCCTTAACCCATTCTTTTTAAGGTCTTCCTGTTATGTGCCTTATCTGAAATGGTTTTCCCCAGCAAAACAACATTTATGTAGTTAATAAACTGTATGCACAAAATATTGGATCATGATTTAAGGGTTATACAGATGTAATGAGCTGATTCTAATCTGCAGCAGTGCCATAATGGTTTGTAGCTCAGTAATTATTCATGGTTAATTAACATATAAATCATATGTATTCTAATTTGAATGTAATTGGTTAAAAATAGTATGTTTGCATCTTTTAGCTACTTTCCAGGCATTTTAATACTTGATTGGGCAGGATATTTTTTATGATGAGGCATTCTCCTGCAAGTTTCTTTGAAAACACTATCGGGTGGCTTACCATATTAGGAACTGTGTCCATGGGTATTTGATCTTGGAACTATGTAAACACTAATACTAACACACACCACAGGAGCACGTTAATTGCTGCATTTCTTCTTGACAGAACTGTAATAGTTGGATCTAAGTACACAATTTTCAGGAGACTCGCCAGAAATGTGAAATGCTCGCATAGGTTGTAGAACGAGCACATACCCAGTTCAAGGATTTCACTGTTGTTTTGCACAGAGTAAGCATGTTGCACTTCATCTTGTGGCGTAAAAGAAGAGTTGCTCAGCCTTGGAGGTGGATCCTATTTAGAGAAGGGATATGCACACATAGTAATATTGGACATTAGTACACTTTTAAGGTAAGATTTGCTTGGTTTTGAAAGCTTAAAAGTTCTGCAACTCTAAAATAGATTTGTTATGGCAGGGCCCAAATGTACCATTCTCTGAGCCAGACAAAACAACAAAGTTTTGTTTTGTTTTTTTTTAAGTAAACATGCACTGTGTCTAATTGCACAATGTCCTTCTGCCCTGTACTCCTGTGATTCATTAAATGATTTGTCTAATAAAGTTTTTTCCTAAAGCTAATGCACCATTTGTCATGTCAAAACAAAAAAAAGTCAAAGAACCCTGGGGATCCTATGTGTTTAACACTAAGTATGAAATGTCACAATCACATTAATATGGTTATTATAAATGAATAAACTGTACAGTATTTAGGTTGTCGTAACAAAGACAAAACTCTGAAATGTAACAATGATCCAAGCTACCTGTGTTACACCATTTTATTGTACTGCTCTGAGACGTGCATGTCCCGCCCACTCGCGTTACTGATTGGCTGGGTGTTTTATTTTGACGAAATGATTGGCTAATTCCCCTGTCCAGTAGATTTGAGTGGAGGCAGGAAAGAGAAAGGGAGTAAGTCTTGTCGCCAAAAAGCATGTATTTGGTTTGGGGAAAGCGTTAAATCTTGACTGCTTTGGTGATATCAGTCCACCATGAGAAGAGTCACATTGTTTGTCAACGGAACGTCCACAAATGGAAAGGTACGTAAAGCATATATGTATGTATATAGCCAATCTAAAGGTGAAGTATAGCTGTGCTGATTAGCTCGTGAGCCTCCATCTACTGTGTTCATGCTATGAGTGCTTCTGGCGGACTAGCTAACTCGCATTAGCTTGTTTGCCTTCCTGTTCAACATTCAGGGATGTAGTGTGAGTTCCTGGGTGCTAACGAGTCGACGTTGTCATACAGGTGGTGGCTGTATACGGGTCTCTGGATGATCTACTGTCTGTTGCCAGTTCCAAACTGGGAATAAGAGCCTCTAGTGTTTACAATGGGAATGGCGGCCTGATAGACGACATATCATTAATCAGGTGAAATCACAATATTATACAGAGAGTTTATGGTGTTATTTTATTTAATATTAATTAATAATGTTATCTATTTCTGCAGAGATGACGATGTGCTGTACATAAGTGATGGGGATTCCTTTGAAGGTAATATTTTTTAACCAGATAAGTTATTAAGAAAAGTTTTTAATTTACAATAGTGACAAATGATGTGACAAAAAAATACAAGTTGATTAAAAAGGCACTGCAATTAAAACAGACGTTAAAGCAGCAGTATGTTAGTTATAGGATTGCAGCTGCATGTGTGTTAAAAATGTCCATAATACTTTTTTTAAGCAGCATATGAGTTTAATCATAATTTTGTTTTGAAACTGTAAACCCCAAGTGACAGCCTAAGTTTTACTAATACATTAGTCTTTCTCCGTTTATCCACCTGAATCACTTCCCTCACAGGGAAGAACTTCGAAGATGACTCCATCATAAACACATTCCCTTTGTTTACATAACAAATTAATTTGTGGAAAAATGTTGTGGAAATGGGAATCCATGCAGCAGCAAATTTTTTTTGTCCCTTCGAGAGTGCTGTATTGTAGTGATCTGGCCTATTTTCTTGCAGAATCTGAGAGAAACCGTTTTTGTTTCCCACAGTACGCTTCTCCACAAAATTTCCGAAAAGGCCCGAGTGACATTTTTGTTTATTGTGTAAACAAGCAGACTGTGTTTATGATGGAGTCATCGTTGAAGTTGTTCTGTGCAAAGGAAGTGATTCAGGTGCACAAGCATCCAAAAAACTAATGGATTAATGATTAATCTATCCCCGGGGTTTGACCAATTTGAAAAAGAATTTGTGATGAAAGTCATATGCTGCTTTACATGCAGAATTTGAAATAAAATTGTCCAGTTTTGGTATTTTTGAAGCTCATTCCGGTCTTATGCTGATGATTGACCAGTGACAGATTTTACGGAGTGTTTTCAGTGTAAGGAGTTATGATGACCATGTGTTACAGGTAGCAGATGTGATTTGCAGTAAATGGCACAGTTTCGATGGTGACAATCCTAGAATATAGATCAGATTCAGTGTTGTGTTCAGCACCGGAAAGTCACACTTGAGTAGAAGTATAGGTCCCCTATCAAAAACTTACTTGTGTAAAAGTTCAAGTCTGCAACCAAAAAGCGACTCAAGTTAAAGTCATTTAGTATCTAGTTTTTACTGTTATATCAAGTAACCTACAATTAAATGTATTCAAGTAATGAAAGCAAAAAATACATGTAAATGTAAATAACAACCAAAGGCAGTCAGAATTTGGAATATAATAATGTTTATCCATGATTTTAAAACATGAAAACATCAAAATATTGAAAATTATGCCAACACCTCACACTTCAAAAACAAGGTTTCAAAAACTTAAATGGAAGTAGGCTAATGCTAATTAATTTCAAAATTTTGAAAATTAAAAAAAGGAAACCATGAAACTTATGTGGCACCTCAAAACCCAATGTGCTGCAATTGAACAGTGACTCGTGACATTTTAACTTGTTTCAGATCCTCAGGAAGACCTGAGAGGCCCTGAAAAGTGTCAGACTCACACTGACTGGCTGACACTTAACGTTGGTGGACGTTGTTTCACCACCACAAGGTAAACATGACTGCTGTGATGTAAGCAATACTGGTTTATAGTATCATATAGGGAATCTGTTAGTTGCTATTCATGTTTTGATGTGTGAGGATGATAATCAGACATTGAATTATTTAAGTTTATCCAACTAACAAAATATAGAGCCTTACAGAGCCATTGTTGAATGGCCTCTGTGCAAAAGGGTAATTTTTTGTTTTGTTTTGTTTTTTCAGGAGCACACTGGTCAGCAAAGAGCCTGAGAGTATGCTGGCCCATATGTTCAGAGAAAAAGGTGAATATTAATACTGATGCCTTTTAGCTTTATGAGATGGTTTCTCTTTTCTCAGATCACTCCATGACATAATCTTCTGCTTGTTCTTTCACCCTGGTGCTCTTTAGATGTTTGGGGGAACAAGCAGGACTCACAGGGAGCATTTCTAATCGATCGCAGTCCTGACTACTTTGAACCCATCCTGAATTATCTGAGACATGGGCAGCTCATTATCAATGAAGGCATCAACCCTCTTGGTATAAACACACACAAACCTTTCTGCATCAAGCCCTAGACCACACCATATTCTGATTTTTAGTCTGTCTGCTGCAGGGGTGCTGGAAGAGGCGCGTTTCTTTGGAATTGAGGAGCTAGCTGAGCAGTTAGAGAACCTGATAAAGGCCAGTGTTTGAACTGAATCTGTCGAGCTCCAACACCGATGAATGTGATGTGTGTGTAGTGAAACCTTTCAATCTGTTTCACATGTTTAGTCCACTCAGCCTCCTGATGACCACTCTCCTTTGACTCGGAAGGAGTTTATTCGATTCCTTTTGGCCACAACAACCAAGTCAGAGCTGCGGTGTCAGGTACTCCAAAAACATGGCTTTAAAATAGTCATAATTACTAAGTAAACCTGTAATATAGATTTTCACATATTCTCTGGTCTACCAGGGTTTGAATTTTAATGGTGCAGATCTCTCTCGTCTGGATCTGCGCTACATCAACTTTAAGATGGCCAACCTTAGTGGAGCTAATCTGATGCATGCCAACCTCAGCGGGGCAAATCTGGAGAGAGCAGACCTGTCTATGGCTTGTCTTGATGTGAGTTCTCTTTGGTTTCCATAAACTGTATTTAAGACTCACAGGATTATTATCAAGGGAAATGTACAGCATTAGCAAGAAGAAACATAATTCCTTAAGCTGAACTGGCAAGTACTGTGTCATTAAGATACTTAGAAATTTACTCCTGGGCTTGAATAGTGAAAAATGCAAGACTGAAATAACTAATGTTTCTTAGACACTTTTATGGTGGTCCTGAAAAAAGAACATTAGTTATAGTCAGTATTAAATGTATCTCAGACATCATATTCATGAATAAACACCTGTCTAACCCTACATTGGTTTACATGAAAGAAGCACTTGGTAAATATCAGCAGTATGATACTGAAAATCACTTTACTTTGGAATAACTGAAGGACCTTTAGTGAGTGTAAAGCCCAGCTCAGACCAAATGACAACATGATAGACATAACCTTGGCCTCTTTTAGTAAAGTTCCAGTATGCAAAGTTGTGACAACCTGCAGGTTTTGACCAAAGTAGCTTGATTATTAAATCTGAAACATTGTGAAGTATGTGTCTATAGATTAGGGGTAGTGAGTTACATGCAAGAAATAGAGAAAAATAAGCAGGGAAAACACCAACTATCAAGGTGATTTTATCCAGGTTAATGGCTAATAACAACATTTGTTTTCGATGTTAGATGAGCTACACTGATAAAATCCAATAGTATATGACACTGCTCTAAAATGAGATGTGAATTGACAAACTGATGTCTAAAACATTTTTTTCCTATTGTCGTTGAAATTTCATCAGATTCACACCAATTCGGATGAGGAGATAAACAAACCCAAACTGAACTGAGTGCATGCATAAAAAGTACAACTATTTAACAAATTGAATAATAGAATCACAGAGTAAAACTTGTGTTTGTTTGTGGCAGGGAGCCAATCTTCAGGGTGTGAAGATGCTGTGCACCAATGCTGAAGGAGCTTCTTTAAGAGGATGCAACTTTGAGGATCCTGCTGGAATCAAAGCTAATCTGGAAGGTAAACCACCAGCTCATACACATATAATTTAATGTCTGATAAACTAGATAACATTTAGATTGAAATGAAATATCTGTGTGTTTTAAGGAGCCAACCTGAAGGGTGTGGACATGGAGGGAAGTCAGATGACTGGTATTAACCTGAGAGTCGCAACACTGAAAAATGCCAAACTGAAGAACTGTAATCTGAGGGGTGCTACCCTGGCCGGGACAGACCTGGAGGTGAGTGCATATCCAGACATGTAAGGCTTATTTATGCTGCTCTTAATAAACATACTGGCTGATACATCAAAGAAGAGCAAAGATTTTTTGAGAACAAGAAAGTCAATAAATATAGACCGTATTTGTTAACAAACGCACAGGTAGCTCCCACGTGGGTATTAATAGTTCATTGTAAAAGTTTGTTTAGTATGATATTTA
>JAPSES010000147.1:3968-16990 GCA_029822895.1 Maxillicosta whitleyi
CCCCCCCCCCCCCCCCCCCCCTCATCATTTTCAGATTAAAAAAAAGGGTTCTAGTGTAAAAATTGAACTGACTTCAACTTTGCTTTGAAGGAAAGCATCTGCTACAGTGGCACTTTTGGGTCACGGACCGTAACATGAGTCAGCGCGGAGGTTTGGGTCATATCCCACCACGGAGGTTCCTGTCTCTTTCTTCTGACCCCAAACGCATCTCTTTCTGATCTCCGTATGCCTTGGCAAGACCCTCAAAGCCTCCCCCTGGCACAGAGCTGCTATCTTCTCTTTTCCTGGGATAAAAAGGAAAACGCTCTCACCCAGCGAGCGTCCCGGAGCGCTCTGGAAACGCTCCTCCTTCCCGTTCTTGCGAGTTCTCTTTGAACTGCTCACTTCCTGCCTCAAAAAGAAGCGACCGAATGATATAATATTAAAGCCTTGCTCAATGGGCTCTTTCATTCGCTGCGTTAAGACACAAACATCCAGCGTTCACATGCGATGTTTCCAGTCATCAGAGGTCCTTGAACTAAAATGATGGATTCATTAAGTCAAAGGGGCTTATTGGTTATTACCATTTCATAAACAGCCTCGGTTTGAGGGCCCATTAAAGGCCCTTTTTCAGCTGCACTCCGGTGCTACAAACTTCACTTACATGTTGGATTACAGACGTAAAAAAAGAAAATAAGGGTGGGTTCTATTGTGTAACAGACGGAGCGGGAGCCAAAGCGGTGCAAAAATAGAACCTAATGCGATCCACCGGTGTTACACAACAGCTCATGGGTCGGGGATGCTTTGACATGTGTTATTAAATTCTGTAAAGCTGCCACATCCACGCAGCGTGTTCTGCTGCCGCTGAGTTTGACGTCAGAGGGAGAAAGGGAGGAGGGGAAGGATGGAGGAGGGGGAAAAAAAGATGTTGAATTTCACAAACATTTCCAAAGTGAAAGAACAGACAGAGATACCGCCTCTCTCACTAGTTTTTTTGAGCATGAAAACGTTCTGGATGGTTTAACACACGCTCTACGTATGAAACGAACAGCAAATAAAACTGAAACTGCAGCGTTTTCACGTACGTCCCCGTCCCTGCAGGTCATGGAGCAGCCAGACGGCTCCATCCAAGCCTGTGAAATGGCATTTACATCACGGCAGTATTTTAGTACAGTATTTTTTTTTTCTCCTTGGATTCTCGAAGCTTTAAAAACATCTATTCGTGCAACGGTTAAGTGTGTTTTGCCTGTGAAGCAATATGTCAGGGGTGTCAAACTCATTTCAGTTCAGGCACCAAATTCAGCTAAATTTGGTCTGAAAATGGGTCGAACTGATGAGATAATAACGTAATTAAATATAAATAATGTCCAACTCCAATCTTTCCTTACATGATGAAAATGTTTTCATCTATAAACCATTTTTAAAACAATGTGAATGACACAATCAACCTAAAATTTCTTAAGAAAAATAAGTTCAGTTTTAATAATATTAACAAATACTAATACTAATAATTAACTAATAATACAAATACACAAAACATTTATTAATTAGTAAAATTACACTTCCCTTAAGACATTTCAGGTTGGACATATTTGGAAAATTACAGTTTATTTGAGTATATATATATAGGAAAATTACATGAAAATATTTACATTTACAAAGAGAAACATTTGGAGTTGTAAGTATTTAATGGTTATTAGGCTCATATTTTACTGATCTGTACATGGAACCAGAACTAATATTTTTGTGACTATATTAAGTATAATTTTTACACTTCATAAATTCATCCCATGGGCCAGATTTGAACCTTTGGTGGGCCGCTTTTGGTCCCCGGGCCACATGTTTGACACCCATGCAATATGTTGTAAGACTTACATAGACATCGTTCGCCCTTTCTGTGGGATATAACTCATACAGATTAACTGACGGGAGAAATTAATCATATTTATGCAGCTGTAAAAGAGCCATTTGACTAATTTTGGTTCAGTTTCACATTCAACTAAATTTGGTCTGAGGTGGGCGGAGCCAGTAACATAATAATACATTAACAATGTCAACGCCAAACTTTTCTCTATGTTTTTTAGTGAAAAAAAAAGTACAATTAAATGATGAAAATGTTTACATCTACAAACTATCTTTTCAAAAATGTGAATAACATGTACAAACTCTAAAAATAAGTGTAATTTTTACAATATTATGCTTCAGATTATCATTTCTACGCATGTTCGACAGTAGATCTACAAAACATTTACTAAGAGGAAGAACATTGTTAACGAATCCATATCAGGTTCTTCATATTTGCTCAGATTATTTACATTTTTTGTGAAATTATACTTTGTTTTAGTGTAAATACATGAAAATATTTACATTTACAAAGAGAAAAATATTGGAGTTGTGTGTATTTATATGTTATTATGATAGTTTTTTACTTTTCTGACCCACTTCAGATTGAATTGGTCTGAATGTGGAACCTGAACTAAAAGGACCGGTAACATCTTAATATCTACTTTTGCATTAAACAAATTCATCCCAGGGGCCGAACTGGACCCTTTGGTGGGCCAGATTTGGCCCCAGGACCGCATATTTGACCCCTATGCATTAGACTAACTCTTATGCATTTATAAATGCACAGAGACAAGTTAAAAAAAAAAAAAAAACACAGCTACAATTAAAATATAATCAATAAAACAGAAATAAGTGAGTTTCTTTCTTCTTTTCCCTTCAGGGTCTCCACAGTGAATCACATTCACATGTTTATTTGTCACAGGTTTTTACGTCGGATGCCCTTCCTGACACAACCCTCTGTATTTATCTGGGCTTTGGACCAGAACAATGAGACTCCGCCCCCTTGTGGCTACAGGTATAGGTGTGTATAATGTAAAGCACCGGTGTCAAACATTTAGCCCCTGGGATGAATTTGTGAAATGCAAAAATGTATTAACAATAATTTTAGTTCAGGTTCCACATTGAGTCCAATTCAGTGTCATAATAACCTATAAATAGTCACAAATCCAAATTTTTGTCTTTGTAAATGTAAATGTTTTTATGTATTTAAATTAAAAACAAAGCTTAATTTTGCAAAAAAATAAACTAAATCTGAATTACCTGAAGTGTCTTAAAAGATGTGCAATTTTAATAATATTCTACCTGTTACTAAATATGTTGTGTATCTGTCGATCCAATGTGATCTGTAAGTTATAATATACGTGTGGAAATGAAAAACTAAAGCATAATAGTGATTATAGTGTTGATATTATTCACATTGTTTGAAAAGATCATTTGTAGATTTGAACATTTTCATCAGGTCATTTTACTATTTTCACTGTAAAATATAAAGAGAAGTTTAGAGTTGACATTTTTTATATATTATTGTGTCATTGTTTTACTATTTCAGCTCTCTGCACATCAAATATGGCTGAATGTGGAACTGAACTAAAATGAGTTTGACACCCCTGGTGTAAAGGGCCTCACCCAAGGGCCCACCTGAGGATCGAACTGCCAATCTACTGCATCAAAGCCAGTGGCGTAAACCACTAGGGTACCCAGTCACAATAAACCAGTAATAATAATAGATTCAAATACAGTAAATGTGTGTGAATAGATGTTAATTCATGTGCAATACCATTGGTAAATAAAGATGTATTTGTCAATCAAAGCTTTCCAGATGTATTACATTCTTCTAAGTGTTCTTCTGTGTACCTCTGAAACATGTGGGAAAAAAAAGAATCTGCAAAGCTCATGAAAACCAACTTTGTGCCACTGCCAAAAGCTTTGGCCTGCGCTGTCGGAACAACTGCAAAAGCATAGGAAATAAAACCACCATATTATAGAATAAGGTGACAAAATGGAATTTACATATTTTGTCAAAATATTCTTCATTTTTCAAGTGTGAATAAATATCCCTTCTGTTTTTAAGAGTGCATCATATACGATGTTTTTATTTAACTCAGTGTTTTCCAAACCTTTTTCTGTTCTGACTCCATTTTAACATCACACATTCCTGATGACCCCAGACATTCAACACTGACACTTTTTTTGTTGCTAATATTAATTTGCTTTTGATCATGTAATAGTTTTCTATACTATGTTGCAAATAAACGTTCATTTTAGACACATTTAGTCTATATAATGTTTATTATTATGGGATGGAGGCAGAAAAGCCAGGTTCAGATTCAACAGGACATCAACAGTCAGTCCAGTTTGTATTTACAAGGATGAGAATTAATACTGAACAAACAATAAATAAACTATGAATTATGAAAGAGCTGCAGCATCTGAAACCGACCGAATGTATCCAAATGACCCTGATCCAAAGCGTACACATCCTAGTTCTTAATCCTCTTTAACATCAACACCAGCTTGAAGTTTTCGGTGGTCGTTGTGGATGATGCTAAAGCTGCCCGTTCTTGGCAAAACACCTTCGGCTCCTTAAAGATTATGAGTTTTCTTGCGTGAACTGCACGTTTGAGACGTCCCCAAAGCGGTTCAGTGATGTAAAAGTCAGCGGACTGAGACGGCCACGCCTCCACCTGCACTTTTTTTCTGCCGTAGCCAATGACAGGTGGACGTCATCCTTGTGTTTTGGGTCATTGTCGTGTTGGAACATCCAAGACCGACCCATATGCATTCTGTCAGGTATGTAAACTTATGAGCACAACTGTACATCCCATAATGTACTACTTCTTGTTTCTTTAAAGGGGGTCCCAGATATTTTCCTGGAGCATTTTTTACTAGTTTGCTAAAAAAAAAAAAAAAAAAAAAAAAAAATACCCTTCACACCCCGACTGCAAACAGTTAATTAAAGGCTCTGACACAAAAATGAAATGTTTTATTCACATGTGGGACGAACAGGACTGAAAAAAACAATCATTCTGAACACCCACTCCAAATGATTGAACAGTGATATGTCTATCAAAGTGAACTACCATTTGTCCCGCCCCCTTCCCCCTCTGTGCGTACCCTTATTCGAGAATGAATCATGTGACCTTAGAAGATTGGAGTTCCGACCGACCTTAGCGGAGCTTGGATAGCTATATTAGCTAGCATACACAGTTACAATAGGTAAACAGTGGGAAAGATGGAAACAACAGGTCGTAAACGTAATACTGTGTTAAAGAAGGAAGGTTAGTGCCAAGAAAAAGACTGTAGAAGAGCAGAGGAGAGTGGACATGGGTGTGGTGTATGAGGGGTGGAGTCAACTGAAGGACGGAAGAGCTGCCCTGGTGGTCTTATTTCTACTGGATAGGTAAGAGAACATTATGTCTGCATGATTTTATGACAGTATTCATCGGTTTATTATGTTTTAATTTTAATAAGTATCCATTCGGAGGATAACAAACCGAAGTTTAGTGTCTGCTAACCTGACATCAGTCTGACGTAATCAGCTGTTCGTACTAACCCCAGATGAACACGTGTCAAAATAACTGAAAAGTCCAACTTATAATCTGATAAACTGATAAATATAACATGAAACAATAAACATATTTATTGTTTAGGATCATTGTGACATTGTCGAGTATTTTGTTACCTGTGAATGAGCCATGAGAAAAAGATAGCAAAGGTTAGCGTAGCGATGCTGCGCTTGTGAACGTGTGAACCTTCGGAAAACAAGCATTGTGCGTTCCAGTAGATCTGGAGGCGTGGCTTCAAGGGGGCAGGGGGTCTGAAGAAAGGGGGTGGAACTTTTGAATTGAGTCTTTTAAAATTTTTCCTGCTCCAGCCGTGTTTCTAACATCTCAGACCCACCTTTAACATTTAGATCTGATATTTAGTGCCATGTCCAGCACCCAGCAGCACCCTGGGCCGCCCTCCTTATCCTGTCATTGTTTATATAGGCTGTGTGAAACCTGCACGGGCCACAGAACCACTGAGTTCCAAGCCTATGAAGTCATATGGACTCTGAGATTACAGGCCCCCGTAGGCTCACCCACAGCTCGTATCAGAGTTGGACTTCCTCATGCTTTCATATTCTGGCATGTTTGATAAAGTCAGAAAAAAGGAATGGAGGGTAGATGAGCGGGTTTAACCCATAAAGACCCGAACATCAGCCAGTAACCAAAAGCATCTACTGATGTAAAATAAATAAATAAAATAAAGCAGTGTTTGACTTTCATCACATTTTCTTTCCAAATGTGTCCAACCCCAGTCATGTCCTCGTTCTGTCTGATCCGTGCGTCTGTCTGTGCGTCTGCTCCTGAACCACTTCCTTCACAGTGAACACCTCCGTACATGACTCCATCACAAACACCGTCCATTTGTTTACATAATAAACCAAAATGTCACTGGGGCCTTTTCGGAAATTTTGTCGCAAAGGCCAGGCTGGTTTATTTATGCAGCACATTTCATGTACAAGACAATTCAAAGTGCTTTACATGAGACATAAAAGCATCACAAGCGAGGCATAAAAAGTGAAAATTAAAAGAGAAAATAAAAACGGATTCAAGATTAAAAAGAAAGAAAAAAACAACATTTACATAAAACATTAAAAGCATTACAGCAGGGAAGCAATAACAAGTATATACATGAGATAAAGGAGATTAAAGAGTAAAGATTAGATTAAATCTAATAAAATTATTAGATTAAAAGGTAAAAGATATTTTTTAAAAGCTCATTGTGGGAATGGCCACCAAGCTAAAGCAGTTTTTCACAGATTTGGCAAGAAAACGAACCAGATCGTTCCAACGTAAAGTCGTCCAGTCCACCAGGGTCGTTTTACAGAGTGAGTTTAGTCGGTGGATGGAGGTAAAGGACACATTTGGGTTCAGATTCACCAACAAACGACTGCTGCACAGAACTCACATTCCCACATTGCACTTCAACATTAAAATTTGTGCAAAGGCCTGAGGGACGTTTCAGTTTGTTCTGTAAACAAATAGACTGTGTTTAAACTGGAGTCATGTACGAAGGTGTTCGCTGTGAGGGAAGTGACTCAGGAGCAGACGCACAGACAGACGGACGGATCAGAGAGAATGAGGACGTGACTGGGGTCGGACACATCTGGAAAAAGAAAACTGGTGATGAAACACATACGCTGCTTTAACAGCTGCTGACCCATTAATTCTATCAATACATGTCAATAATTAATGTAAAATCCAGTTCCTCATCTTTTCATGGTCATCAGATATGACCATATTTGGACATTCACAGACTGTGGTTGTTACCATGGAAACACTGTCATCTTCTACAGCATTTATTCACCAGTAAAACCCATGGAGTTGGATCAGAACCAGTGGATGGACACACTGGGTTTATGTTCAGTTCATGACAGATTTGCTACAAAAGTTCCTTTTTCTTCAGTTTTTTTCCGTTTCAACTAAACAACCTTTGAATTTACTCAGAGTTTTCACGAACATGTAAATTAAATATAGGAAAATACATGATTTACAGTGAAAAATGCAAAATGCAGAGGATAATACAGGTAGTCCTCAGATTACAACGTACCCGACTTGCGTTATTTCAACTTTACGGCGCTGTAGTCTCGTCCACCATTAGTATACATACATCCTGTATACTGTACGTACAGTATGTTATTTTTTACTTTATTTTATTAATATTTAGTATAATACATGTATTTGGATAGTTATTTACAGATTTAGGGGGTAATTAGGGGTACTAAAGGGTTAATTTCAGACTTGCGCAGAAATTCGGTTTATGTCAAAAGCGTATGAACGGAACTCGTTCGTAACCAGAGGACTCCCTGTAATCAGAATAAATGGACATAAATCACGTATGACAGGTCGGATACAAAAGTCGCCGTTGGTCTTTGTGGGTTAAAAGTCCTGCAGATATTTATAAAATAACCATTGTTTTCTTCCCTGTGCTGGACAGAGTAGTCCAGTGCATTTTCATCTTCCTGTACGTGTTGTCTTTGGTCTTAAACAAACGTAAAAATCAATTTTATTACAGCTCCAAGACCTGGAACCGAGTCGGAGGTTTTAATTTACTCACATTCGCCTTCTCTCTCCTCTCCTCTCGCTCAGCCCAAAGCCATTATGGTTAGATGAAAATGTGCTTATTACACAACCCCAAAACCCCCTCCCTTCAACAAGACATATTTGTCCATCATAAAATGCTGCATTAATAACCCATCACACGTAGCTTGCCCAACGCTGTATATTTATCTTAGCCTTTGCCTAGCGTGCAAGGAAAACAAACACACCACTGCGGTCGATCAGGCGGCGCGAGAGAATGGAGAATGTGGCCTCGGGTATGTATGATATGCTATGAGTGGTTTGTTTAGAGTTGCAAACTTGGAGCGGTGAAGTGAATTAAACCCGGCCAGAGTCACATGATGAACTCCTTATCAGTGGAGTTTGAAAGTTTGAGAGGCTGAACTAAATTGATTTTCTTTCCCCCAAAATATTAGTTAAATCGAGGGTTTAAGGGGTCCTTAATGAGCTCAGTGTGATGTTCTAAAAGCTGCTGAATATAGTGATTTGGCCAAATACGGGTAAAATATAAGAACGGGGATGACACTCACTGATGAGTTATGAAGCAACGGGTCCAGGTCAAAGGTCAAACCTACATGGGTCTTTCCATGAAACTGGGTTTATTTTGGTCTAAACCCAATAATAAAAGAGAAATTTAGGCATGTTTCCCTCCAGGACGTACCTAATAATGACCTCAGATACATGAAAAAACATTATATTCTTGCTCTGAGCTATCCCATAATTAATGGATTTTTAATCAAATATTGGAGCCAAAAAAATTGGACCAAAAAGCTACCGAGGTGTGAGTGTATTTAATCTTGAAAACATCACTTGAAATGGTCTTATATACCACCATAAATACAGACCCTGTTAAATGTGTCGATCCTAGTAGGTTTTCTGATCCACACGTGCAGGTTTTTCATGAATCTCAGTCTTATTCCAGATTTTCTGTGTAACCCATCATGTCCACTTGCGTTACATGCGGAACCTGTCCATTTAAACATAAATAACTCATGAGTGTTGTTGCAACAGTGACCACTTTTGTGAAACACTCTGCCTTGGATATTTACTTCCATTCCAAAAATACACCCGTGAGAAAATAAAGAAATAATAATAATAATAAAAAAAAAATAAATAGTAAAGCTCTATCTAATCTAATGTAATCTTATCTATTTTATTTATTTATGGTTTTTGTTAAACCTTTATTTAACCAGACATTCCCACTGAGATCAAGATCTGTTCTACAGGGATGACCTGGCCAAGACGTTACATTCCACTAAAGAAAACAAGTTTCAAAGACAGGTGATAATAAAGTAAAATAAAAAGAAAGAAAGTGACAGTTTTTAAAGTGGAATTTTAAAAGCACAAAAGTTACTGTCTGACGAAAAGCTTGGATGACGAGTTCTGGTACCTTCAGCTGCAGATGCAGTGTGTTCTGAACATGGCGTTCTCCAGTCTGTTCTCTGGATACATTCGAATCCTGCTCTGTCCTCGTCTGTCTGTTGTGTCCTTGAGCAAGACACTTACCCTCCTTCCATCCAGTGTCACTCACACTGGTGCATGAATGTGGTGGGAGGGGCTGTAGGCGTGAATAGGCAGCCAATCATCCGTCAGTCCACCCCAGGACAGCTGTGGATACAAACGTAGTTTACCACCACTAGAGGGGGAATATGAGAGCGAATGAATAATTACATCAATAATAATAATAATAATATGTGTGCTTCGGGTGTCTACAAAAGAGCTATAGAAATTTAACCCATTATTATTATTATTATTATTATTATTATTATTATTATTATTATTATTATTATTATTATTATTATTATTATTATTATTGAATTCAAATCATTAAAATAAATGTAATCTACTGATAGGCCTATATCTGTGAATGCCATTCCATTGTCTAGCCTTGAGGTGAATTGTAAAAAGATGTTTAACTAGTGCGTTGACCTGTGTAGTACTGACATAAAAACGGTTTAGTGAATCATTCTTTAAAATTTAAACAGCAAATAATATAGTAACACTGACGTCTGAGGACTGAAGTTAGTAAAGGCATTCTTCCTGTTTTTAACATCATTTCCCATCATGCAGCGCTGCACTGCACTTCACGTCAACTTTCACGGCCATAGAAACGTGACTGTAAGGCCATTGTATTATAAAATTACTAACAGTGACATATAAGACTACTCTAGTTTACCCAGAAACCATCAGTAGTATTTGTTTACTATTATAAAATGATCATGACTGGATCAGTTTGTAGGTTTTACTGGTCACACAAACAGCTGCATGACTGTAAGTGTATTCAACAGGAGGTAAACACAGGGTAATGTTAGCCTTTCATTGCATTAGCCTTCCATAACATTAGCTTTTCATAGCATTAGCCTTTTATAATGTTAGCCTTTCATAACATTAGCCCTTTGTAGCATTAGCCTTTCATAACATTAGCCCTTTGTAGCATTAGCCTTTAATAACATTAGTCTTTTATAACATTTGTCTTTCATTACATTAGCCTTTCATAACGTTAGCCTACTCACACAGATGATGAAGAGATCAGTTCTTTAAAACAGTGACACATTCTGAAACCACCTTAAAACTTACCTCAGAACTATGTTTTCCATTAAAGTAGGTCCTATTGAAATGTGTCACTCACTTGAAAGACATTTATTTTGCCTTTTTCATTCACATTTCGAATAATTGCACATGTTTCAATCAGGTTCCAGAGGTGGACAGTACTAGTTAGCAATATGTTCCTCGGCCCTCATGCCTTAAGTTAACTAATCTAACCAGTGAAGGCAGTCAGTATTGGCCAATTAGAGGCAGAGTAGGGCGGGTCATGGCTTCAACATCCAAGGGGAAAAAATTAGTAATTTGGCTGCAGATGTGACTGAATGTAGCATCAGCGAGGGTTTAGAAGTGTGTATATGCAATGATAATGATCCTATAGATGTTATAAAGAGCGTCTGATTTGGTCTTGAGATCATCAGCTGTATGATCACATGAAGAAAAGGCCAGTAGTAATGTTTGGCAGCTCAACCCGCTGCACCTTTGGCCACCGACAGGTCTGCAAACTTCAAACTGACCGTGGATTTTCCTCTTTGCTCCAGTACACTCAATCCCTAGTCAGAGTTTCCTGCCATCCCAGGATTCAAACTGGCAACCCTGTGGGTTCATAAGCCTGCCTCTCCTGTCTCCATCACACCATTGCCTCATATTTTCATTTGGTGGGTGATAGTCCACCGACGCTGTGGTACGAGAGCATTGGAATACGAACGTATCATTACTGGTCCATTGGGAGAGGCTTGAAAAGATTAATGGTCGTTTCAGTCAATATGAGGAGTTATGGCTGCCGGGGTTGTCATGGTAACAAGCTACAGTTGAGCGTAGGTGGGTAAACAGTGTGGTTTGTGTTTTGGACATGGTCTTATGCTGTTCCTGTGTGAACTGAATATCTACAGTATGTGTTGAGCGTGTGCGCGTATGCATGGAGCGGTGAAGTGTATATGTAATGTGTGTGTGTGTGTGTGTGTGTGTTTGTAGAACATCTACATTATGTGGTTCATACGGTGTATTGTTAGCACCCCCTGATACTTGTTTTCACACAGACCTTTTGGGATGTTAATGGTTTTCCGATCCTTCCCAAACTTCCTGGAATGGCATCTGTCTTTGACAAAGTGGAGCGAAGATGTTTCACCTGTTCACGTCCCCATCTCACATCATCCAGAAAAGAACTCTCACAGATACAGCAAAGATGCAAACACGCTGTCAGTAACACTTTTTTTTTTTTTTAATCTTTGCTGTTTCCAATATGATTCTGTTTTAACAAAAACAAAGTTTACACGTTGCACTACAGATCTTTTTTTTATATATCATTATTATATTTTAGCTCATTTTTGCACACTCAAAAATCAACATACACACTGGTGTTGTCTGTCACTGTTTTATGTTAATATCAGACCCGCACATGCAACTCAAGATTGGACATTGGCTTCATTTATTTTTGGCTCCTGTTGATGAGCAAACAAAAATAATCCTCCAATCAGCAAAACATATACACCGTAACCCTACACAAACCAAATGACACAAATGCGCTTCAATACATTGTAAACAACTGATACAAAGTTTGAACTGGACAATTCTCACAAAAAATATATTAGTATAAAGTACAAATTGGTACAAACATACAAACATGGCTGCTAACCTCTTCCATCAAGATCGGACGATAAGGAAGAGGTAAAGGCGCGAAAATGCCAGTTATAGCGGACAGTGTCACGCTACAAAATGCATGCTGGGAAACGGAACCAAATCAAAAGGTCCGCATGTTGACGTTGATGGGCTGCAGAGGCTCAACCTGTCAGGCATGAGCCAAAAACAAATGAAAAACACAATGAACAGATTTTATAACAATGACAACAACAACAATCAACACATAAATCCATTTGCATAACCACAAAACAATAGACCCTGTTACACATATTACCCCTGACCCTGACATCGTCTGTTAACATAATGTATAATATAATATATAATATAACAACATAATGTATAATATAATATAAAATATAATAACATAATGTATAATATAATATACAATATAAAAACATAATGTATAATATAATATATAATATAATAACATAATGTATAATATAATATAATAACATAATGTATAATCAGAGGTGGAAATCCCAGCTCCGTACAGTAAAAGTCCTGCCGTGTATTTGTTCCAACCGTTCATTTGGATGAACAGGTGAACAGGTAGAACGCATACATAATAAGAGGACTTTTACTCTATGGAGCTGGGATTACCCACCTCTGTGCATGCATTAATGCGATGTATTCCTCAGGTACTGGTATGTGACGATTTTCAATATCATCAATCAAGTCATATCTAGAATTATGTCATGACACTTTACACAAAGAGTCGAAACCAGAGTCTCAAACCAATTTACAGAAACCGACAGAATCTTCCAGGAACAAACGCTTGGTGACAGACCAGAGAGAGAGAGAGAGAGAGATATCACTGCCACATCTGTTTTTTTTAATCTATTTTATTAGATTGTTGACACTGTAAACAAACCCACAGAAATGTGAATTCCATGGACTAACAAAGAAATGAAC
>JAPSES010000147.1:160304-171149 GCA_029822895.1 Maxillicosta whitleyi
ATCAGGTGTGCCGTGGAAAATTATCCAATTTCACCTGATTGGTTCTGTAAGCCCACAGTGTGATCCAGATCCATAAAATGTACACACCAATGATCCAGTTTATTACAAAAGTCTGCTGCTTCTGTTTGCAAAATAAAAATGATATGATATGAAGTGATAAAAACCCCTCAGTAGTGATGCATGGATTAGTTACCCACAAACCCCAGGTATGGGGTTGGGGCAGGAGGGATATGAATGCCATAATAATAATAATAATACAATATACAACAGACTTCAATCAGAGGGCTCAGTCTGAGGGGTCGCTGGTGCATCCCTCTGAACTTTCTTGTTCCATTTCAATAAATATAGTTCTTGTGACATTTTTGGTTGGTGTGCCTTATGATTTTTCTAATGTCAAATATGTGCCGCGGCCCAAAAAAGGTTGGAAAAGACTGATCTATCTTATATTAAACGGGGCGCCGGTCTACGACAACTGTAGTTGTAACTGGAATGTGAATTTCTCAGTTTTTGGGATCACTAAAGTAATTTACCTTTACCTTATTACAGTTACACAAAACATTTAGTGACAAGCAGAATATAGATAAAAATGCACTTACTTTTCCTCAAGAAAATTTATATTTGTTCAGGTTATTCACATTTTTTGTAAAAGGATGGTTTGTAAATGTACAACATTTTCATGTAATTTAATTTTTTTTTACACTAAACAAAGAGGAAATGTGCATTTTTCATTATTTATAGGTTATTACAGTAGTATGTTACTGGTTCTGATCCACTTGAAATCTAATTTATCTGTATGTGTATATGGAACCTGAATTGAAATGGTTTTTACATCATTGATTGTCCATATCTTCAGTGTAATTTTTGCATTTCACAAATTCATCCCACGGGCCGGATTTGGCCCCCGAGCTGCATGTTTGACACCTGTGCAGTAGAGCAACAATTCCACTGTAGTTCATGTAAAACACTGCATTAAGAACTTGGCTGTAGTGCACAAATAAAGATGCCGTTTCACAAACTTCATAAAATAATTATTTGTTGTTTGTGAAATATCGATACTGACGCCTCCGTATCGATACGTGTATCGTGAAGAGGCTGACGACGTATCCCCATATGGATATTTTGAACACAGCCCTAACCAGTAAACAGTTCCACGCACATCCTACAGTTGTGATTAAAGCTCAGAGGTGTTGAAGGAGTTTGACTTGCTTTCGCTAGTGGGATGTGATGATGTCGCATCGGCTTCATTCCTTGTGTCGGTCGTGTCGACACCAGCTGGCATTCTGACAGACATGTCCCTGTTGGTGAAAGTGGATAAAACGATGACATCATATGCGTTATAAAACATTTTTGAGAGCACACATTTTACTTGACACATGTTACTTTATTGTCGGCGCTAATAATCAATGACAGATACGGCTTTTATTTAGTCATTTTTTGTCAACTTGTTTTTCCAGTTCAGAGATGCATGCATGCCACATTACACACAAATACTTTCCCACCATGGACTCAAACTAGCAACTCCTTTTACCGTCAGTCCGATGGGCCACAGCTCATGTTGAACCTCTTTGTTCTCTCCAGGATGTTCCTGCTCAGAGCTGCTCGTTGGACCACTCAGCCAAAACTTTAAGCCACTGTGACAGTTATTGGCAACAGAAAGCAGCTGCTCTGTTTGAGTTATAGAAGATCACCACATGTGTGATCCCACCGAGCATGAGTTATGCTCCCCCGGCCTCTTGTTGTCTTTTGATCACAATTTATCACCGAGTGTGTTGTTGTGACCTTGAATTCTCTGACACAGAGAGCAGAAAAATTAGATTTAACATAGATGCAATAAGTAACATTTAAAGTACATGTACAGGGTATCTGCGGGGTCTAAAAAAAGCCTTAAATCCAACAAATTGAATTTAAGGCCTTAAAATGTCTAAAATTCCCCTAAAATCTCATAAAAGGCATAAAATATGATTTTGAAAGTTCTTAAAAATCTATTAATGTTAGTTGTATTTTAAACGTGCAAAAAAAAGTCTCGATTTGAAATGTTTCGCTTTTTGAGGACGCTGTGACTGGAACGGAACGAGAAAGTGGAACTAAATGTGTCCTGCCGGTGCGGCCCGGTCACAGTTTACCGTCACCCAGCGGTGTATCGATAGGCTAGTTGATAATAGCAGCGGTGAAAACTGTGAAAACCGAACCTCGTGTTAAAATATTGATGGGAAAGTGCAAGTTTAGTGATTTGTGTCTGTAGGACGAATGGTTCTGTACGTGATTAAAGCTGACGGAGGGAAATGACTTTGATGCATTTTGAGCTTTATGCAGAAAAGTTCTCAAACTCGGAACCTTGGGGATCAAGGCATTAGAATCCCACAGCAAATCCGAAAAACGCAAGGCGGCGCTAAAATGCTGTAGAGTTTAAACATGTTTTTGGTCCTGACTTCCAAACAGGGGTTTTGTATTTCAAAGAGCTGTTAGTAAATTTATAAACTTTGTAAGTAATTCCATGCCTCCAATTTTCCTTCAAGGTTTTTGTACTTTTTTGTGAGTATTGATATAAAATAAGTCTTAAATTGTAATCATAATGGTCTTTAAAAAGTCTTAAATTTGTCTTGTTGAAACCTGCAGACCCTGATGTACCGCGGTACTTCATTTTTAGTAAATATACTTGTACTCATGCTTTTCTTGAGGATTTCCACCACGTTCCAGAGGAAGATACCATAGTTTTTACCTCATAAACACTGCCCCAGCAAATGCATTATTATTAATATACATGTATTATTTTACATCTTCAGTTCTGATTCCAGGACACGTTCACTGTCACATCTTTTTTTACCACATAATCACATGTGATTCTCAATCATCAATAATCATACCGCTTTATCAAGTGTTTATCACCTCCCAAATTAGAGTCTGGATGTGATGGAGGCTAAACCATGTGTGAAAATGATGTCTTATTCTCCCTGAATCATTCTGTCACAACCCTGATGATCCTGATCAACCCTGGTATTGTCCATTCTTTTCTCTTTTTTTTCCTGTTAAAATCATGCATTTTCCCATATTTAATTTACTGATCATGTGCAGTACATGTTCATAGAATCTAATGTAAAGGTTATTATATTAAAACAATGAAAACTGAAGAAAAAAGTGAATTTTTCAGCCAAATCTATCATTAATTGAACATAAACCCAGTCTGTCCATCCACTGGTTCTGATCCAACTCCATGGGTTTTACTGGAGAATCAAGGTGGCAGAAGATCATGGTGTTTCCATGGTAACTACGGAGCCGCTGAACGTTCAAATATGGTCATATCTGATGTCCATGAAAATATGAAGAACTGTATTTTACACCAGTTATTGACATGTATTGATATAATTAGTGGATGAACAGGTGTTAAACAGTTTAGATCCATAGATGGTTCTGGTCGGTGGTGGATGTTTGGGTCTTCGTGAGTTAAATTGGATGTTTACACCTTTTTCGCCCCTTTGACAAAAACAGCTTTCTGTACTGTTTGATGTTCGTGCATTGGTCAGTTCAACTGTTGGACCAAAAGCTTGATGGAATTCCTCCAGGTTTGTTAGAAATGCTCAGTTGGACCGATGAACTGATATGACTTTGGTCACCAAAGGTTGGCGTCACCGTGAATTCACCAAACATGTTTTTCACATTATGATGCAATGAGAATGGACACATCTGATGGAACTTACAGGACTTGTTTCATCTAATCCTCACATGGTTTTATTTCAACAAATGTTCAAATCATCTAATATTTCACTAAAACTCAAAGGTTACATAAAAAGTCCAACAATTGGAAACATGTTTGTTGTCATTGCTTTTTTTCCCCTCATTTGCCTTTTCTTCATTTTTCTTCCATTAATCATATGATGAAGCTTCAAACTTATTACATCTTCCTGTTTATAAAACTGAACATACAATTGTTCTAACTAGTTCCACCTTCTGCAGCTCCAACAGTTACAAGAAGCGACAACATCATGTTTCTCTATTTATAATCAAAATAGAAATGAAACCACCAGTTTTACTTCAGTACTTAGACTCATTTTTGTTGTTCACAGTGGACTTACTTCTAATACGGCATATGTATATTTATTTTTGTATATTTTTTCATGAAATTGGAATGTTGAATCTTGGCGGTACAGCTTCCAGAACATGGACGTTAATGGAAGAGATTTTGTCCAAACAGATTTTAGAGTTAATCTAATCTACTTTTGTTCTTCAGAATCAGCAGTGAAGGCCCCATTTAACTTAAACTGTATAGCATCAGGACTATTTCTGGAACCAATCAGATTCCAACGACCTGTTCTTCCTCTGATTGGACGGTAAGAAAAAAAACTTAATATTTAATATAACTTTGGCAATATTCTTTTTGATTCTTGCCAAAAAGTTCATTTTAATTTAATTCAATTAAACTTTTTATACATTTGAGGTAGAATTAATTGTCTTACACCTGCAGGAGGAGGAGGAGGAGAGGAAAACGATTTGGTCTGGGGCAGATTTCAAAATAGTCATTGTCTGTCCTTCAGAGTCTGAACTTATGTGAGGAATCTGGACAGAGGAACTGACGCACACGGATCACCTGCCCAAAGAAAGGAGGTTGGGTTTTGTACAGAAATGTTTCCTCTTTCTTTATGGAACCGACCCAACATTCATTTATCCGTAATAGCGCCCTACAGCCGCAGAGCTTCTACCTTCATTCAGCATGTCCACAACTTTACCTTTTTATCACATAGTTCACATCTTCCTCTTCCTTTTGGGCGCGTCGTCAGGTGCCTTTGCCGGTGCGGAACATTTCGTAGACATTGTGGGGACAAGGGCGGAGAATGTTGACACTGATCTACCGTCCTTTAGCCAATTAGGATGCACAACAAAACATACTGTTAAAAAAAAAAAAAAACATTCAAAAAAATCCACGATACAGTGAGACCGCGAAAGGTGAACTAAGTTATAGCCAGGGATTATTGTACACATTTCTGTAGTGATACTGTTTTTAAGGAAACAATTTGAATACTTCTGCTGTCACTGAACATTATTAACATTATTTATTTTTATTTAACCAGGAAGACCCACTGAGATTCGACATCTCTTTTGCAAGCGAAGACCTGGCCAAGGTAGCGGTCCAAACAATACAAACAATACAGTTTCAAACGGTGCAGTGCTATGCAACATGGATAATGGGTCATGAAGGGATGTGCGATGCAATACTCGTGTCCTCTGGTTCCCCAGGTTTTGTAGCTATGAACAGAAGGAAAAACGAACCAGTCAGAGGAGCTCTGATGAGTCACCAGCCTAATGGACCATGGGATGAAACCTGATATGGGCCGAGTCTGCCTTGAGTGGGCAGTTTAGTGAAAACAGTGTCGTTACTACAACCTGAGGCTTCACAGGCCGAGACCTCATGCAGAGAACCGTATGCCAAGAACCCAACACCGAACAGGGAGAAGACGGGCTGAACATGATACGATCGGGGATGGAGGGAGTCCAATTTCCGACGATGAGAGCAGAGAGGAAGGGGTGGGAATAGGCCAGAGCCTTTATTTTATCTGGAGCGCACCGCATACTTGCATCATAGTACTTCTCCAAGAATAATGTCAAAACCTGATGACTCAAAGAGAAAATAGGTAGTTGATGAAAAATAAAACTTAGCTTGTCTCGCCTCGTTAGCACGCACACATTTTAGCGGAGTATGAAAGTGGCTTTTGGACGGCGTTTGTGTTTGCATCTGGGTATGTTGCATGTATGTTGTTTTAACTTCTTTAGATGAAGTAGTCCATAACGAGCGGTGCAGACAATGGTTAAGTGGTTATTTTAGTCAGCTGTCACACTTAACCACTGTAGAAGTGGAGTCTGAAATGACTAATCACAACATGCATACAAAGGCTGCCCTTTGAGCTGCGTGTTTGTTGACGCGTTGCCATTGTTATTTTGTGTTTCCCAAAGACAAACTAGGAAAAGTCAGGTATTGCTGCCTGTTTGGCCTTCAGCACTCAGTCCAGTTTGTCATCAGGTCCAAGCAAATGTTCCTATTGCAGCATACATTGACTTAAGAGCCACAGTAAAAGCTTAAGAGTGCACTGCTCAGGCTGGGGGTTTATTTTATTTTATTTTTTTTTTACATATTCTGTAACAGCTTCGTCCTTCAAGCCATGTGACTCATGAACTAAATTAAGGAAGTCAAACATCCACAGAAAGACACAAAAAATCTGCAGATAGAACTATTTTATACACTTCTAAACAAATTATAGACCTATTTTTTGCAAATGGTATACACGCAGCACTTTATATGTTAAGACTGTATGTTTAACTATTTTTTATATAACATTTTAAATTTTATACTCTTATACTGAGTCATGCAGCCAAATGTCATTAAAGTGCACTGTGTATTTTGCATGTGTCCTTGAATGACAATAAAGTGATCTACCTAAAATTTAAAAAAAATAAACTGTGAGCAGGAAACGCATTACGTGCATTAGGGATGGAATATTTTTTGTCTTAATATAAGGTACAATGCTCATATAAAGTGTATTTATTATATTTAAATAAACCCACAAACTTTTACATTCTGATCCATTATTTATTTGTTGGCTTAAGTTTCCACTAAAACGAGGTTTAATATCTATGAAAAGTTCATGGAGGCTCGGGACATTTACTGTTTTTTGACTGATTATATTTTATTTTATCAGTTTATTTAACAGGGCATTGTACATTAAGAAGTTTAAAGCACCTAAACACAGACAAATAGAATACAAGTTTTGCAACATGAAATTTACAATTAATAACATAAAATAAGTAAAAATGGATTAAAATACATTTGGCACATATTCAAAAAAGTACAACAGACAAGATTGAAAAAATGTTTATCAGCTCCAATTATTAATGTACCAGTTTATCAGATGCATTTTGAGTTCATTATACCATATAAAGTGTAGCTGTGGGGATTTAAAAATGAATAATAATATTAATAATAATAAAAAAAGACCGTTCCAAATCACTACAGTAACAATCTAAACTAACGGGTACACACAACAGTTCCAACAAACTGGACTGACAGCAGTGGAAGGAGGTGACGAGCACAAACTAATGTTCTCACTCATGATGTCATAGACATGGGTGCAGGAGTCGACCCGCCCCTTCCTGTCCTGGCATCTGAAGGACACCCACGGGAGCAAGACGTCACCATCGCCAGCGCAGTGGGCCGCTGTCATCACCGTCATCATCAACACTAACATCATCCTCGGTGGAAGGCACAGGCCCTTACACATGACACGCATCTATTTCTACCTACTTAAGGTGAGTGATGGGCTTCTACCTGTTTGCCTTTGATTTCACTTTAACCCCCCCACCCCCCACCACCAGAATAGACCTTCACATATCCGCACGTCTGTTTAGAATACAATAGAGTTTATTGTCATTTTCCTACTTCAGTTAGTATAGTTCAGTAGTTATTAACAACAAAAAGTAAAAATAAGATAAGAAAACAGAAAATACATTTTACAGTTTCACAGATTAACCTAAGAATAGAGCTAAGTACTATAAAGAACTGGACAAATTATGAATAAATGCACAGTATTAAGAGTATGTGACAGTATATACAGTATCTATGAATGATTAACAGCATATATTGCCTATTAAAAAAAAGTATGTGTGTATATGTATAAAAACAATATGGACAGTATTAACAGTATGTATATGTATGAACAAACTTTATATAAAAACAGTGTATTTATATTTTGCTAAATATTGAATAAATATAGAATAACAGAAGATTATGGGAAGAGTTTTTGAACATAATTTCCCTTTTGTAGGATTATTGTTCATTATAGGAGGTGTTTTACAGGACGCATAGAAGTGGTTGAACAGGAAGAAAACACCAGCGTTATTACTTTTTGCAGTTAAATGTGGGAAGAAACTGTCCCTGAATGTATTAGTCCTTGTTCTGAGGGACCTGTAGTGACAACAGGTCAAACAGACGGTGAGCAGGGTGCGGCTGGTGTTTGTGTTTTTTTAGTTTTTGTTTATTGGATTGGTCAGTTGTCTGTTCACTCACATGTGGACTCTGCAGTTTGGTGCAAATTCACTGCAAAAAAAAAGAAAATGCTTAACCCTTTTCAAGACTCATTCAGAGCCAAAACTATCCAGTTTGGTCGGACGGCTTTTCTGCACGGGGACATTTTTCTATTTGTGTTAAAAAGGCAAAGTGTGCTTTTAATTTAATGTTTTAACTTCCTCTTTATTTCTTCTTTGCTATGATGGGATTTGACCTCCCTCTTGTTTTCATTCTGTCTTTTTCTCCCACTTATCCTTCCTGTCTCCCTACAGCCAATCTCTATTTGGGTTATATGGCTTGGATTAGACAGGCCAGGATTTACACTCGCAGGAAAGATAAGGGGACATTTTTACGGCGCTACCACTATTTTAGAGGTGCGCATGAGAGTCGGAGAACCATTTTTAGACTGCAGACATGGCTGGAAAATTGGTGTAACCTACTAAAATTTAGGTTGTAACTTTTTAAGGCCTCATGGCTTTTCACGGAAACACCTCCCCTAACAGAAAATACACTATATTAATCATGTAGCTATTAGCATGATTGTATGTAGCCATGCAGGAGGGACTCGTTCTCAATATAACATGTTGTTTATTCAGGGATTTTGGGTCTAGGTTTGCTCATAAAGTTTGTTCTCTAGGCTCCAAACGTATACGCTGCAGCGCGTCATCAGCTTTTAGAGCCCACGTGTAGGCGGCGAAGAGTTGTACAGGTAACTTTAACCAGGAGGTATCTATGGTAACTATGGGAGCTGGTCAGTAGTCTGGACACTGGTTCTGAAACTGGAAGGTGACCTGTTTGGACATGCAGTGGTTTTCTGTCCCAGAGGCCAGAGGAAGCCAGACTTCCCTGTTGTTGTTTTTTTTGTTTTTTTTTAGTCTGTAGTTTTCATCTAAAAAAATCTGTATTTGAACAGTTTTGGTAATTTTTCGGTGCTGTGTTGTTGTCATTTCTTCCTTGTTTCTCTCTCTTTGGTCATTTCACAATGTGTGAAACGGGGCCCCTCTGTTACGTATGGCCCTTTTCCACTCCATGGTACCGGTTCTACTCAGTATTCCTGTGCTTCTTTTCCACTTACATGGGACCAGTTCATCTCAGCTCCACTCGTTACTTCCGTGTCGCTCAGAGTTGCCGAAATTGGGGGGGTGGGGGTGGTGCTGTCTGTTAGTGCCAGGCTGTTTAGCTGGGCTTGTCTTCTTTTTGACAGGATTCTATTTTGAACTGAACAATCCCTGGGTCTGTACAGGATATTTGATGACCTTACCAACCTGTCCCGGGCAGGGCGAATAAAACACACACCTTCTCTTGGTTGATCTTTACTGTTCCCTGAACTGTCCATGTAGTTATGTGTGTTACTTTGGTGTGCTTGTATTACTAATTATTCCATGGCTGCCTGGATTAAGTTGCACTGGTTGATGCACTGATGTAGTTTAATTGGTTCAGTTGGACCGGACAGCAGAACAGATGCCACTGTGGTTGTTTACAGCTGCTTGTTTTGGTGTTGTCTTCTATTTCATGTTGTATAATGAACATTTGGCCTGGTTTTAATGGATAAGGATGAAGAGGAAGTATTTGTGTATACCAAGCACATACAATGGAGTGTGTGAGTGTTTTTCTCCTAATTGAAATTATGAAATAACGCTTCTTTCTTTCAGTTTTGGACATTAAACGATGTGTGAGGGGGATGCATTTATAAGAAAATACATGAATTAATAACGTGTGTGTGAGAGAGAATGTGTGTCAGTCCTGGTAATGATTAAGCGCTCAAATAACTCTTACAGTTACATTAAATACATACAAGCTGTGATACATACACTTTTCTGTCCCCCATAGGTTAAAGGTTTTATCTCACTTGGCTTTAAAAAATAAAAAAAATAGCCCTGCTATTGCGTGGAAAAAATCTTCTACAGCATTGAGTTGTTTATTTTATTCACACTAATACTTTGATCATTATTATTTCTGAAGTTGTCATATTATTCCTGTGATCGTTTAAACTGGATAACCTGATCAGAATGGTGTTTATTTGTATGAGTAAACAGGTTCACATTACTTGGAATTTGCGACATGGGGTCAGTAAGAAGTATGCAGTAAAATATAAAACGAATAAACAAGTAAGATAAAGTATCAAAATCTGATATGGTTTTATCACATAACAGCAGTGATTGGATTATAATAAATCATTTTAACACACCTGGATTTCTCTCGAATACTGATGTCTTCCTGCATGTATACAGGTTAATCTGATTTCTTTCTTTTTTTTTTTTTTTGCACAAATATAAAAAACATTAAAATCACAGAAAACAGAGTTAAGATAATCAAATGTTTGCAGAAGACAATAACAGGAAGTTTAAGTCTACCATCACTACATACATACGGACTCTGAAAACAATCCCATAATCCACTGGAGCGTCTAAACCAGATTATTACAATGATCTGATTATTCCCAGTTATCAAACATGTAAACAGGCTCTTTGATTCACCAGTAAAACCAATAGGATTTGATCAGTGTAAGTCAATGGAGATGTTTGTTTTTATGTTTAATTAAAGTTCACTTTTTTCTGTTTTTCATATAATAATCCTCCACTTTACTCTGAGTTTTTATGAATGTCTACACGATCAGTAAATGAAATATAGGAAAATATATTTTCACTGAAAAATGCAAAATACAGAAAATAATCACAAATATGTAACTAATATTTATTTCTAACCCTAACACTACAGTTTTTTTTCTTTTTCTACTTGTTTTTTTCTGTTTCTGTCTTGTTTTTTTTTACATATGTTGTGTGTGTTTGTATAAA
>JAPSES010000147.1:277094-290141 GCA_029822895.1 Maxillicosta whitleyi
GCGTCACTAGTTTTATATATATATATATATATATATATATATAAAAAATCCCTTTTTATTTGTTGTAGATTAAGAACAACTAACTTTTATCTCTAACCTTTTTTTTTTTCTTTTTACATTTACTTTATGTGTTTGCTCTGTAGAACTGTTTGAAAATGACACTGAATCGTGTTGCACTGGGTTGAAATGTTCTAAAACAGCTAAAATAAATAAATAAATAAAATATAATGATAATGATAATAATAAAATAAACAAAACTCAGTGTGTGAACTCTCCAGTTGTGTGTTTTGTTTTTTTTTGTTCGTTTGTTTTATTTTAAATCAGGTCTATGGTTTTGTTAAATGTGCAAAAATAAAATAAAATAAAATAAAAATACAAAGCATAGTCCAACAATAGGTCATTCTGTTGGTTTGATCATTTCTGACACAGTTTAATTACTGTATTTTCTGGATTATAAATTGTACTGGAGTATAAATCCGTTAGTATATATGAACTTATATATGTTTTTTTTTTCCCTTTATTATGCATTTTATGGCTGGTGCGACTTATACTACAGAGTGAAAACATGGCACTGATAGAAATTCCACTGAAATAATTGATTATGAGTATCCTTCAAACATTCACTGATGTCTACAAAGCATTTCAAACAGGCACTTTACCAGAAAGAATGAAAATAGCTAAAGTGATTCTGATCCATAAAAATGGTGATAGGCGCATTGTGTCAAATTATAGACTAGTGTCGTTATTACTACAATGTTCTAAAATTATTGATAAACTATTTGTAAATAGGTTGGATGACTATGTTGATAAATATAGTTTACAATATGATCACCAGTCCAGGTTTTCGGAGGAATTGATATAAAAATCCTAATGGAAAAAATAATGGAAAACAGCAGTGGATAAGAAACAGCATACTGTTGGTGTTTTTGTTGATTTACGAAAAGCATTTGACAAAATTGATCATTCAATATTACTTCAGAAATGTGGAAAAGTATGATATAAGAAACTGGTTAAAATGTTACTGACAAAATAGGTTCCAATTTGTAACAATATTAATATTATTCATACATTAATATTGCAAATTCACAGTTTAGAAAAGTATCCTGTGGGGTCCCACAAGGTTCAGTGCTGGGATCTATGGTTTTATATTCTGTTGTAATTATATTTCTATGGCATCTAATGGGTTAAAATGTAAAATATTTGCAGATCATCCTAATTTGCTTTATTCAGGAACAAATATGAAACAAATATTAGACACTTTAGAAAATGAACTGATCAAGTAAAAAAAAAAGGTTAGATTTGGTTAAATGACCTATTACTTACTGAAGCTAAAACTAAATGTATGTTTTTGGTGGTACGGCAAATTGTGATATAAAACTGAAAGTCAATGGAATAGAAATTGAACAGGTGTAACAAAACATTTAGGAGTGATTATTGACCACAAACTAAAAAATACCATAAACTAAAAATACCACTAATAGAATCTAACAAATGTAAAATTTATAAGGTCGTTTCAATTCTTTATAAAAGTCCAAATTTGTTGAACAAGAGATGTTTGCATATATTGTTTTGTTCCTTTGTAATGTCATTTATGTCAGACTGTGTGTTTAAAACTAAAAAAAAAAAAAAAAACACTATTAATTTAATAAATAATGCTGATTATCTTCTTTTATTTTTGTAGGGTCTGGTTTATAAAAATGTTCTGATGTTGTATATTTAAAAACAATGGAAATGATGTTTTGTGCAAAGAGTAAAATTTTGTATTAAAAAAAACTTTAGTTTCAGAGAATTCTAATTTAATGAGTATGTTTATGTTTGAAACGTGTAAAGTGAGAATGAATGTTAAATATCGTTGTATTTTTGTTATTGGTGTGAAATTATAAAACTGGTTGAAGAATAAATAGAAATTGTGTAGCTCACTGTTGAGTTTTAAAAAAGCTTTAATTTGTCAAACTCTTAAGGCTGATAAAGTACAATGATTTCTATGTGACTTAAGAAAGATGAAGACTAATTTTTGCAAAGGTTTTATTTTCTGCCACTTGAGCTCCGGAGTTCGAGTAAAGATGGGAGTAGGACAAACAGAAATAAGGCTCAGGCTTCAGCGTCTTCCTTTTTTAGTTACAAATAATTTTAATTCTATGTTCTTTATACGTATGTGTTTTGTACATAACCAAAATAATGTATTTATTCATTCATAATTGGGCTAAATCATGTTGGAAATGTGTGTTAGTTATACTTCTATAACTGTGAATATACTCTTTTAATAAACCCTTAAGTCGGTTATATATAATTTAGAGCTTAAATGACAAGACAATTAAATAGTAGCTCATAATTAACTGCAACTACTTTTCTTATTTATTTATTTTTTTAATTAATGTATTATTTAATAAATCAACCGTGTAACAAATATCAGGTACTTTATAAAAACTCCAAAATACCAGAATTAAAACAAAATGTCTCATTCTTCTGTCTCTTTTAACTATTATTATTATTATTAATATTATTATTATTATTATTATTATTATATTATATTGATTATGTTTAATATTTATAAGACAATAAATAAAACACAACAAAAATATTGTGGTTTTCCAGACATGTTCAGCTCAGTAAAAATGATCCTGAAGTGAAAACAACACGTGCTCGATAGAATTCTGTATCAACAGTTGTTTTTTATTGGAATGGATCACAGACACAATACAGCCCTGCTTTAATCTACAGTTTAAAAATGCAACAAACTTGCAAAAAACCAATTATCCATGTCCTTTGCTTGTTAGAAATAAAAACATTCATTGCAGTAATTCCATTTCAAGCCTTTAGACAGTACAAATTAAATGTGTGATGTCTTAAATACACAAGGTGTGAATGTATTTTCATTGTCATGCAAAATGCTTGAATAATTTGTTTGTGATTACATGGTCAGATTTTTAGATGAAGTCAATTTTTTTTTTTTTTTTTTTTTTAATTCCAGTATGTCCGATGTTTATTTATGTCATTGCAGCCTGTCTTGTGAAAAATAAACCTCAAGGTAACTGGACCTTGAAGATAAAACAAAAAAGCAAAAATACCTGAAGAGTAGTGGAGACCACCAACACCACCGTAGTCAAATATAACAAACACTCAGCATTTATAATAAATATCCAACATTTACAGTTAAGCTAACTCTCTCTCTCTTTACAGTATGTACATGGATTGCCCATGTCTCCCGTTTTCTAAAAAAAAAAATTGCACATTATCTTACAGGATTCCTTCAACCCATATTGAAAAACGTATTCAACAATATCCACCATTCATTCATAAATCAATTCAATTTCAACATTCAAGTCAAACTCATTGTCCATCATAAAATTGTCAGAGGCCTCAGTAGCTTCAGAAAGCCGGCACAAGTTTAGGCAAGTAACGCAAAACAATGCTTAATGATCTGTGCTGAGGAAAAAAAGCTTCAGCTAAAAGGAAAAATCCACCTCATGGTTTTTCAAATCTCCAAAATATCGGTGATGTACGTTGCATTTCTAGGCCCATTTGCTGCTTATGTTGTATTTTTAGTGTGCTATCTTAGAGAATAAACACCAAAGTTCGGTTTCTCGTATAAATGTTACAAATAAACTAAGCAGGTCGAAAACTAAAATTTCAAGATCACAAAATAAGTCCTGGAATGCAATGGACATCATAGCATGAAGAAAAAAAACAGCAAAGAGGAGGGTGGATTTTTTCTTTCATACCTCGTAGCCTATCAACTCGGACAGTCCAATTCTTCAGTTCCCAGGAAGTCTCCTAAAATGTGCTCGTGTTGACCAAACACAGGCTCTAAATATGGGTGCCCCTCCTTACAGTGCATGGCTATCGACCTGTCCATGTGTCTCTCCTCATGCTCCCTGTGAGGGGCTTGGATGTTAGCTTTCTGAGCCATGGGGGACAGAGGCACCGGGACGAAGCTGTGGTAAACAACCATTGGAGGCGTCAGAACCTCCATAGGAGACGCCTGGGGAACAGCACCCTCTGCTGGCTGGACTGGCAGTTGCACATAGCTTCCTGTTTCAGGATCAAAGAAGGTTTTGGTTTTTACTTGTACAGGCATATCCACGAAGAAGTAATGGCCTGAGTCTGGATCCTGAAGGAGCTTACGCTGTGTCATGGGGAAGGACTGCGTAACAATGGCGTGTTCGATGCTGGATTGGCGGGAGAGTTGGCCAGTGTGACTAGACTGACGGGACAAGTTCGAAGGATGAGGGACGGTGGTGCTTTGAGCATCGATGCTATGACTCCGTCTCAGAGGGTTGTCCCTACTTGGTTTGTCTCTGCCCCTACCTCTCTGCTGAAGCTCGTCCATGATGGATTTCTCGATTCTCTGGGTTCTAGGATCGCTGACTGACATGTCCGCACTGAGTCTGCGCTCCACTCTATCTTCAAAGTATCTGTCGGTGCTTAGTGAACGGTGGAATGGCCTGTCTGACATGGGTCTGTCTCCGATGTGAGCTTTGTACACAGGTACGTTACTTATGACCCTGTCGCTGCTGTAATGCCTCTGCTCCGGCCTGTCTCGAACATGTCTGTCGCTGCTTCGGCCTTGCCTCTCAGGTGCAACACTGTGAAGAGCTTCACTCCTGTGGTTAGTGTTTTCCATTGAATCATAGCTCTGTCTTCGGGTGCTGTGGTTCATGGGGGCTCTCTCCTGCTGGTTTTGAACGTTATGGGGTCTTCTTTCATTGGGTATTTGTTCAGAGCTGTCATTGCGACTCTCGTTATTATGATCTGTTTTCTCCCTGTGCTTTTTCTCACTGCTTTTTGAACTTCTGCTGCTGCTTTTGTGCTCAGATTTGTCACTTTTGTGTCGGTCTGCCCTGTGTTTACTGCTGCTTTGAGAGGATTTGTGGGGTGACTTCTGTGCCTCCTCCTTCCTTATTCGTCTATTGGTTAGCTTCATGGCTCTGAGAACAGCCTTTTCAGATTTGGGTAGGACAGTAGGAGGCTTGGGCAGACTTGTTTGGCTTTCATTACCGCTGCAGGTGGAGCCTGAACGCTCACTGGGAACCTTCAGTACCTCGCACTCTACTCCACTGTTCAGTCCCATCTCATCAGCTGTGTCAGCTGCACTGGTTGTTAAACTCTCCACACCCTCAGACAACGGGCTTACTCCAGAATTTCTGTCGTCCTGCTGTGGGACAGTGAGGAATCCATCATCTTGATGGTTTGTTTGGGTTTCACTTGGAATATTGAAGGATGGGATATTCAGGGGAGATTGCTTTGATACAATTTCTGTGGGATTAAAGCTTTCAACTGTGATTGTAGCACTGCCACTTGGACCAATTTCATGATCGGGGGCTGGGGGCTCTGGAATTTCTTTCACTTGAGGTACCTCCACTTCTGCCTTTTCTGAAAAACTCAAGCTTCCTCTAGGTTTCCAGGGCTGCACTGTCTTCATCTTCACTTTATTATTTATTGCTGTGTTGTCTTTAACCTTAAATAAAGCAGGGATTCCCAAAGTTGGTGAAAGAGTGTTCAAGGCCGCTGCTGCAGTTTGATTGTTTTCATCCTCAGGTACGTTATGGCCTGTCATATTTTTGTCGGCCTCTTTGCTCTTGCTCGGTACCTCCGCTTCTTCCTCAGGGGATTTTATCCTGTGTTTTGCAAGTTCTGGCTCACTTTCATGATCACTGAAAGAATAATATTCAGCTTCAGTCCTGTCCGAATAAGGCAATGTGTTTTGTGAAATATTCCTTATCTCTTCATCAACCTCTTCAACATCTCCAAGAAGATTTTCCAGAGAGTGGAAAATATTTGTCTCACTCTCAGTATTTCTGTGTAGGGCACTTTCCACTGAGAAGTAAGATGATTTTGAAGAGCAGCTAGCTTGATCAGGTGGACTTTGATTGATACTCACCCCATTAACTAGTAATAAGGGTGATATTATATTTCTGGGGGTGTCAATGACAGATTCTGCATCTGCTTTTACATCTTCATTAGCTTTTATTACTTTCTGAGATTCTTCATTGACCAAATTGGTGCATTCTTTGTCTTGTGGAGAATTTAAATAATCTGGTTTTAGAGGGGCCTTTCGCTTCACTTTGCGCATTTCTTTTGCCTCAACATTGTTTTCATGTGTATCGTCCCATGGAGAGCTCAAGTCTTTTTTGACGTCATTTGTCTTGTTTTCATTTTGTCTAATCTCTTGTGATACGTCAGGTCTATTTTCAAGTTTGGAAGGTAAAAGTGCTTCACCTCTTTCTGAATCTGCTGTAGAGGGTTTTGAATTATTTACTGGGCTGCACATATCTTTATTAGAGCTTGTTTCACTTTGGTTTGGTGCAACCTCATTTATAGATAAGTTGGTATCAACTTCTTGTTTTTCTGAACTTGAGCTCCTTATTTCTGATGTCACATATAAGTCTCCATTTTCATAAATCCCATCTTTGTTAAAGTTGTCTTCTATGACATCTTTAATACTGTCTGTCATGCTACTAATACTTCCAACTCTTCTTCTTCTAGGAGGTACAGGTGGAACATCTTTTCTGCTTTTACTTGGGTGAATAAGATCTTCCATGCTATCTTCAGACACCTGACTCACTGCACATTTCAAATCAACATGATTTGCATCATAATTTGAGTTATCACTTAGTTTTTCTTTGATATTTTTCTCTGTTAGTAAAGTACTTAGCTCATTGTCTATTTTTTCCATCCCAGGTAAAGCAATCCTAGTGCCTCCTCTGTGAGTTTCACCAGGTCGAGGTTCAGTTTGTGCCAGAATCCGTCTCATGTGTGTGTGGTCTCTTAGATCACTTAACCTTTCCTTTACCTCCTTGTCTTTGGGTGAAACAGGGCTCCCATTTTGTTCCTCCTTAGTCTCTGAATATTTTGTCACATTTTTACGTTGCTGTATCCTTATGTCATAACTTTCATCACTAGCACCCTCATCAGATACTGGATTTGCATCCTGTTCTGTCTCTATAGTCTTTCTCTTTTGCCTTTCTGAAATGATCTCCTCAAGAGCCATTTTGGCCTTGTCATAATTGTCATTTATGAGTGCTTTGTTTACTATGACGTTACCGTCTATCTTTGTGAACACATCCTGTTTACTATGCTCCTTCTTTGTAAACATTTCTCTCTTAGCTGATGTATTACCTCTCATTGACAACATGCCCTTCTTAATATTTCTAAGTTCCCTTGAGATCAAATCATTCTTGGCCCTTGTCTCCTCATCTATGTTGACAAGGCCAAATTTGCTCCTTGCATTGTCAAGGAAACGATCACCAAGTCTTACTCTTTCTAGTTCTTTCAAAGCATGCAAATCATTAACAATATGTTCACTATCCCTTGGATCTCTTTGTACCATTAACTCACCCTCACCATTGTCTCTCGTTGCACTTACATTCATGTCACCTTCATCATAGTCCTCATTTTGTTCATCACCTGTCACTGCGTGTCTTTGATATTTGATATAATTGTTCTGTCGGGCTGAGAATATATGTTTCAGCTTCCCCTGTTTCTGGACAGGTCCTCTATCTGGTGCATTGTCCAATTCACCATTAGTAAGTTGCTCAGTACTGACTGTGTGCTGCTTGTCAAGAGGGAGTTGGATGTCAGATTTGTTGAAATTTCTTTTAGGAACTGGCGGGGGCTCTTTTTTGACATTTTTAGTGACCACTTTTGCAATGTTTTCTTCTTTGCTACTTTGAGACAAAACATGGTCACTTTCAGCTACACTTTCCTGCTTACTACCATGCACATCTTTAGAATAGATATGTTTCTTTTCCAACTCTTTGTTCTTTGTTTCCTCTGTTTTTGAATCAAGCGTAGCCACACCATCTGGATGAGCTATAGACAGAGCTTTAGTTTTGGCTGCATTAATTGCTTCTCTTGCTGCTTTAATCACAGATTTTGTACTCAGTGATTGAACACCAGTATCTTTCTCTGTAGAAATAAAACCCTGCTCTCCACAGTCTTTTTCATTTGTGTTTTTCAGAAGCCGTTTAGGTTTTTCTGGCACCTCTGGTGGTATCTTTCCTACTGTTATCTGTGATGTTGGAGCCTGTTTATCAGCATCACGGATTGAAAATACAGGTGATATATCTTTGTTGACATTTACAGTATTTGGTGAAAGCTCGGTGTTTGTTGGAGAAAGTTCTTTGTTTAGAGAAAATGGAGAAAGGTCATGTCTCTCATTTAGCACAGAATCACCAGTGCTCTGAGGAACTTGAAGATATATCATATCACTGTCAACAGGGATGGATTTTTTGTATAAATTCAGTGAAGGATAGTTTTGCTTTTTAGCCAAGGTATTTTTGTTTTTCTTGTGCATAAAGGGAGACATAGGATTGTCCTCAATAAGGTTTCCTGCAGACTTAGTTTGCAGAAGATTTGATAACAAATAATCATCTGACAGAGGTCTATCAGCATCATACTTTGTAAGGTCAACACTTTGAGTGCCGTTATGTTCCAAAACAGAATTGCAAAGTGCCTGTCTATCTTTTCCAATGGCAGGTGTGCTCAGGCCAGATGCTTGGCCATCTGACAGAGCTTGTTGATATGTCACATTATCTGATTGTGGAGACTGAGCGACATCTTCTGGCACTTCTAATGTTTTGAATTTAGGTGGACTATAACGGCTTTTCACCCGTTTTCTGTTGTCTTTAAGGTTAAAAAGAATGCTAGATGCAAGTGATTTGTAGCTGTCCCGTTTGATTGGAGGTTCGGGGGTGACTTTAGCCTCTGAATGTGGCCTAAGCGGAAGGTCAAGGGCAGAAGGAGACAGGACTGAGAGAATCTCTGATGTTTCTGTTGGTTGTCTGGAGGGAATGAGGGGAGTCATAAGTTGGCAGATGCTAAATGGTGTAGAAGCCAAAGAACTGACTTCCTCTACAGCTTTAACTTCCACAGATTTAGCTTCTTTTTTGAGGGACCAAAGCTTTTCTTCCAAGGGCTTTGTGAAGCTATCCTGAGGTGGGATACCAGACTGATTGACTGGAATAGCACTTTTAGCCCTGGACCTGTTGCGCCTCCAGGGGGCAGCAGTCGCTTCCCCTATATCTGATGAACACCTCTTCTCTGTAGTAGTAGCTGAGGGCTTTGGCAGCACTTTTGGTGGTGAAGAGGGAGGGATGGGTTTAGGGGCAACAGGAGGAGGTGGCTCAACGTCTGCTTTCTGGCAGGGCTGAGCCTCCTCTGTGTGTACAGTCTCTTTTCTATGGGCCTCTGTCAGCTCCTTGTAAAATGGCAGGTCATACCATTTAGGGACAGTATCTGTGGGGACAATAGGTGTGACTATGTCCTCTTGGCCAAAGGGGAACCGGTTCATATCTCCCCATGTCTGAAATGGGCTAAACTCACTGTGGAGGAAAAAGTTTTTGATGTTCAGCTTCTTCAATTTGACACCAGATTTCCCATTTTTGCTTTTTGAGGATTTCCCTGAGCAAGTAGCATCTTTGCCCTTTTTATTTGCTGAAGCATCACCAGAAGGATGTCTTTGGTGGTTTTTGTAAGATCCATCTGTGAGATTTGTGTGATAATCTGGGGAGAACTCTGACAGCTCTCTTTGGATGCTGCGAAGTGCTGATTTGTCCCATGATTCCCCGTTAGAGTCAGTCACGCCGCCATTTTTTGTGAACATCCCTTCGCAGCTTTCTTCTGTAGCACTTAATGCCTTGAGGAAAGACGACATATGGGATATGTTCTTTTGTTGCTGCTGTTTCCATGGCTGGGTCTCATGCTTATCATTTCTGCTTTGCCCTTGTTTTTTAGATTCCTTGTGGTGAGTCTTTTTGAGGGGTTCCCCTGCCAAAGGCTTGTGGCAGCTGAAAGGCGAGTAGCCGTACAAGAAGTCATCGTTGTAAACAGCATCATCTCCAATGCACAGACTTCTGAAGGCTCGATCAGTGAGTGTGCTGACTTCACGGTCTGTCTCATCCATAAACAAATCGGTGAAGCCATTGGGGAAGCGGTGGTGAAGCATACTCCCCATCCGATGGCTCATGTGTCGCTTTTCTGCACAGCTCATGGTGTCAACAGTGTTTTTTTCTGTCTCAGCATGACCTGTGTGGCGCCCTCTACACTTCTGTACGCCTTGTGGTTACCACCATCAGCAACCTCTTGTACGTATAAACCTCCTATAAAACAAATAATCAAATTAGTGTCCAGTTGTCACAGTTTTAAACCTTCTTTTAAACCAATTCGCTAAGTTCCTTGTCAGGAATTGTACCTTATGCAGTTTAGCGGTTAAAACAGTTCCTTTTTGACATTATTACTATAAATGGTTTTCAACAACTTCAGTTGCACTGATGACCTTTATGTACACGGCATGTGCCAGGTTGGGCTATGCTGTCACTATGCAGGCAGCAGACAAACACTTCATACCATGCACACGGCTATTTTAAGCACTCTATGGTACCTTAAGCTGTGACCACTGAACATGACTTTTGATGGTTAAAGGAACACATTCCAAATAATTATTTTTAGGTAGAAAAACAGAAACATTGTTTTATGTGAATACACTGAAAGGAACAGTGCACATACAGTGTAATATTTGAGTTTGCTGTTGGCCATTAGATTACACATGCAGTCTAATACATGAATACAAATCTTCACAATAATGTTCATGGTAGTTAACTTCCACTAATATTCAAACTGAATCACCACATCATTGACTGTGTGTCTCAGCAGCAGCTGCTCTACTGTAGCTTACTTTAGCTATCTGGGTGAGGTCTTAGAATAGCTCATTAACCCATTTATATATCCTGACCTAGGAGCATAGCCACTGGCATATCACTCAAGTCTTTAACCATGCAGATGACGCTCCTTATAAGCTGAACAGATTGACTGAGACAAATATAAAACAGATATGACACAATTTAGTAGTGTATTTGATAGAAACCTTACATTTAAACAGCATTAAAAATAACAATGGTGTTGAAGAAATTTAAGGTGTGGAGGTCAGTGATGTTTACAGTCCGTGTAGGAGGACGCATGAACAAAACAGGTAAAAGGTTAGTTATCAGAATGTACAGGAATCATATTTTAATAATAAGTAGCTTCAAGGTGAAAGAACTGTGCGACCCTACTGTATCTGCTTTGGTTCCAGAATGCTTTGGCTTTCCAGGACTCTTTGGCCAACAACTGATCTTCTTGCTCTTATAACCAGAGATCAGTTAGCAACCTCGGTACTTTCCCAGCATCTGCTGCCATATTTATACCCAAGGAATGAAGAAGCCCGTTTAGGTAAAGTGTAAAAATGTGCAGCCTTTGCAAGATATTTAATTAATTATTTTTTTTAACATATATGTGTGTCAGTATTTATAAAAATGAATAAGACGCGCCAAAAATACAGCTATAAAATCCAGGCATTCCCTCTGTGGGCTTTTATTTTCTTCATTATCCATCATATTGATCTTAATATTAAAAAAAAAATTAACAGTTAAACCCATTTCTGCTCCTGCCATGAAAAAACATCAGCGTGATTATGGTGAACCTCACCTCTGTTATGGGTCTTTCATGCTGAGTGTGAAGGTCCGATCTACTGTAGACTCTCGTATTATGCACAAATCCTTTGTCAAATCCAATAATCCGGTGGTTTATAATCTGATGAGAATATGTTCAAGTTAGCTGTCATTGCTAGTAAAGAATATTTTTTTTCTAAAGTTTAAGAAACAAAGAAAACTCACCAAAGTGAGTCAAGCCTTCAGATCCATGCTCAAATGCACTTGAGTGGAGAGTCTCTCAATCGCCAGTTCAGAAGGTACCAAAATAGACACACAAGTCGGTGTGGCCAAACTGAGCAGCAACACAGTACGCAGCTAGCCCGCTCACATTGGAATAACCAGTGGGTGTCGAGTGGCAGGGCAAGACAGGCCACCAGGATGAAATGGACACTGTCATTGGTTATTTTTGTAACTTAGCAGAGAGCTCATGGACTTCCGCACAGAGCCTGTCTTTTCTGTTCGATGTCTTTCAAAACACAACCCTGTATTCAAGATCACTTAGGCCAGTTTTGGTGAAGACAGAGAAAACTGGTAGCATACACATACCTGGGGCCAGCGTCAGTAATGTTAATAAACGCACTTAAGTCTTTAAGTCCCTGTCACTGAGAGAAAGCAGCTGTCTGATTTAGCACAATGCATCACACAAATGACATCTCCAAAAGACCGGTTGATGGAACTGGTATTTGTCTAAGAGACGAGTGTCGGCGTTCTGTTTACGAGGCTGTGTTATGGCAGGAGGTGCATGACTGGTCAGTCCAGTTTTAGGACCAATGCAGCTGTTGTTGCTGTGAGATTATGCTGAAATAGGAAGAGTGTTTTGTTGACTCTTTACTCATAGAGAGGAAGTGATTGCATTGGGGTCGTGTGAAAAGTGACCCCATTCATTCTGTTGAAAACGGAGGTTAGCTCATCCTCATGTATGTTATTAGAACAGCATGTTCATCTGCTTTATTATGTTGCACAACTGTTCAGATGCAGTTACCTTTAGTTTGTGTTGCCAATTCTACACAAACTGTAGCTTCATGTATGAAAACACGCACGCCCAAGTCTGTACATATTAAACCTTTAAGTTCATCTATTTCTTTTTGCACTTTAACCAGTCATCTTCATCAACATTTACTTTCCATTCTGTTTCCCATGTTCCAAGTTGTTACTGTATGTGCAAACAATTAACATGTAAAAAATGTGACTGTTTGCACATGAACTACACAGCACTCCCCATATGTTTATTTTTTTCCTAATCAGGGGTTGAATGTAACTAAGTATTTTTACTTCATTACTGTACTTCAGTAGGTTTTTTTTGTATTTGTACTTTACTTCAGTAAAAATAATATGCATATTTTTACTTTTACTTCATTCATTTACTTCATTACTTTTATAAATTGATGCCTTTACTCATTACATTATATTAACATGTTTTCATCTAAATCTTTTTTTTTACTTTTCATCTAAATCTTTTTTTTTTTTTACTTTTCATCTAAATCTTTTTTTTTCCCTTTTCTTCTAAATCTTCCATAAAAATCACACACACAATACTGACACCAATCTGTTCAAACACATAATGTAGTTGTGACACTGA
>JAPSES010000147.1:304659-314689 GCA_029822895.1 Maxillicosta whitleyi
AATTACAGTCAAAATGCTGCTACACTGTACTATATAAGTATAAGTATACTGTATAAGCGTATCGGGAGAAAATTAGCGCATCGGGCCGGTATGCCACTTTGCATTAACTAGAACACTGCTTAACCTGTGGGCGTCACACTGGTTCGGTGTCACTTTTATGCCCTCCCCCTTAATCAGGAGTGCCCTCCAAAGCTGCGAGTGGATACTCGGTTTGGAGGGACACTATAGTGAAGTGGAAGTGAGTAGGGACTGGTTTGGGACTGGGCCGTAATCTACTGTTAACTGGTGAGCCGCAGTGGATAATCACACAGCTAGAGGTTCTAACATTGTAGGTTCGATTCCTCCCTTCGGCATGACGTTTTCTGAGACTTTATTTTTGTCTTGGGTATCGACATTTATTTGACATTTTGAAAGCGTACATCCCTCACTAACCCGCTCCCCCAGGCGTACGCTCTTGAAAATGTTGAAAAAAATGTTTGAGCCCTAAGGAATTTATTGAAAACATCAGTTGGTTTAATGGGTGGGGTCTACTGCACATGCACTATTTATGATGAATATATATAGTAAAGAGAGTTCAATCTAAACCAGGGGTGTCAAACATGCAGCCCAGGGGCCAAAAGTGGCCCACCGAAGGGTCCAATGCAGCCCGTAGGATGAATTTGTGAATTAACTAATTTTAGTCCAGAAGCCAGATGTGATCTCAAGTAAAATAATAACGTGATAATATATAAATAATGACAAGTACAAATTTTATTTGGTCTAATGTGAAAAAAAATAACATTGCACTATGAAAATATTTATGTGTAAAACTATAGTTTAACAGTCAAATGTGAATTTGTATTTAATTTTAACACCGTTCTGCCTTTTACTAAATGGTTTGTGTCTTTGTAGATCCACTGTTAAAATTGCACTTATTTTTCTTCTTTCCTCTTTCTCTAACAGAAAGAGGAAAAGTTGTCATTTATAAAGGTATTATGCTGCTCAGCTCACTTGACATTGACTTGACATAAATTGGGCTGAATGTGGCCCCTGAACTAAAATGAGTTTGACAGCCCTGATCCAAACTAAAGGCATGAAGAGACAACTGTCTATTCAAACAGCAGCCGCAGAAGGTAGAGCATGTATTCTTATCCAGTGAGAATTATGGATCAGCATAGACTGAATATGAAATCTGAACACAACCCGTGACTGACTGAGTCACATGTCACATGTGTATTCATCACACATAGACCTGTACCTCTACTGCACAGGTGTCAAACATGTGGCCCGGGGGCCAAATCCGGCCCGCCAAAGGATCCGATCCAGCCCCTGGAATGAATTTTTGAAATGCAAGAATTTATTAACAATAATTTTAGTTCAGGTTCCACATTGAGACCAATTCAGTGTCATAATAACCTATAAATACTCACAAATCCACATTTTTGGCTTTGTAAATGTAAAGGTTTTCATGTATTTAGACTAAAACAAAGTATAATTTTGAAGAAAAAAAAATCTGAATTACCTGAAATGTCTTAAAAGAAGTGCAATTTTAATAATATTCCACCTGTTACTTAATATTTTGTGTATCTGTTGATCCAATGTGATCTGTGTGGAAATTATAAACTAAAGCATAATAGTGTTGTAGTGTTGATATTATTCACATAATTTGAAAGGATAATTTGTAGATTTGAACATTTTCATCAGGTCATTTTACTATTTTCACTGTAAAATATAAAGACAAGTTTAGAGTTGACATTATTTATATATTATTCTGTCATTATTTTACTGTTTGGGCCCTCTGCACATCAGATATAGCTGAATGTGGAACTGAACTAAAATGAGTTTAGTCAATATTTTATTTTATTAACACCAAAGTCCATCTTTATAAAAGAAAACCTGTGGTCGTTTGTTAAGACATAATGTGAATACGACTGATAATATTAAACCTAGAAGATTGTTGATGTTAAGTAGAATTTTCCAAACGTGCTTGGATCAAATGGAGTTTCTGGTAACGATGGAGTCATTCAAAAGAGCGACTAGTGAGAATACTAGGAAATAATAATGGATTTAACAAACTGGTGCAACCCAATCTAGAAATGAACGAAAACAGACAAAGAAGCCATGGTCCTGCGGTGGAAAGAACGGTCACATCTGGGTCTAAAACGTGTCTGGCAGAAGCTACGGTGGATTAGAGACGATCCGAGCCAACATCCATATCAACGACAGGGACCAAAAAAGGGATCACCGCATTACAAAACACATTTAAACAATGTGACGTCCAAGTGTAGGTGGTGTTTTTGCCTCTGCCGTCATATCGCCATGATCCAAATCAAGACCCTGCTTCTTCCAGATCGGGCTTTTAGTTCTGCAAACATTTGTAGTGACAAATATAATCTCAGTTCAATGGACGAATGAAATGTGGTAGAAAATATAAAGAGCATTCAGTCCCAGGCTTTAGAATTTTATGTCCCGACTCGCCTGGACAGCTAAACAACCAGCGAATAAAAGTGTAGTTAATCATGTTAGCTATGTCTTATAGTAGCCATAAATGCCATCATAACCAACGCATCCAAAGCATTCTAGAAAATACTGACAATTTCAGATCTCAAATCATTTTTTTTTTTTTTAGTCAAAGAAAAGCCACTGCAAAGAATCACTTCTTTTTACTTTGATGAAAGACCTTGATAAACCTGCCTTTGCTTTTAAAACGACTCAAACACATGCTGAATCACCTCGACGTACACAACCTCGCCTTCATACCCTGCAAGACACGCCAGTCTCCGACTTAAAACAAGTACAAAAATATACAATGCATCTGTGAGAACTACAACCCCCGTCATACATTAATGGTTTGATATGGAAACTACGGTCAGGATCCAGGACGCCATAAAACCTTCCACAAACTCAGGAATGGAACGCTTGACAAACAACAGGCACTTTTCCTTTCAGAGCGAAAAACAAAGAACTCAAAAGCGAAAAAAAAAGAGTGAAAAGACTCAAAAAGGGCACTATTATTGCATACAGTAAGAATGGTTTTGTTTCTTTTGGGATGTTTGTGCTGCAGTTTTACACATTTAGTTTTTTTATTTTATCTACAGGCAGGTCTGGTATGTGAAGCATTTGACCGGCTTTTAGGGAAAAAAAAAAATCACATTTCCAGTCAAAATTTCAAATAAAAAACACAACTACGTTAGTTACGTTACTAATAATAGGATGTGGTAGTTCCAAGCAGACATCTTTTCCCTCCGAGACGCCAAATAACAACATGCCTTTCCCAATATCACCAATCCCTACTTGTCCCAAACACTTTCTACTTCCACCATCACTGACTTCACAACCTCACATGACTTCACATCTTCAACGATAAACATTCTAAAGTCCAGAATTGTCAACGATATCTTGCCGTTGCATCCTCCGAAAGCTCACACTACATCCCTTGGCTTTACCAAAGCAATTCTACCAAATCCAGTTTCAGACAAGATACTTTAAAGCACTTAAAAAACACAACGGCGCCATCAGGAAATTCCACCAGATTTTGCGGCTTGTAACTGTGCCACTGTCAGTTCCATTACTTGACCTTTTAAAATCCACTCTTTTCGTAATTGGGTGAAATCTGAGGTTGAAATGCATGGACTTCATTTAAGAGGAAACATCTCATCGTGACTGAAACACAACGTACAACCCAAAAATGGGTCACCACGGATGGTCCGAGAAAGAGCGAATCCGAAAGGGGCGAATTATAAACCGCTGAGTTTATATTTTACAAAGTGGGGAGTAGTTGTGACTTACAATAACTGGATATGCCATATGCATTTAGAAGGATGTGATATATAACGGGTAGGGTTGTATTACCAGGGGGTGATAGTTAGTCAGTTAAATTAGGTTTCAATGGCTCACTGCAAACTTGTCTTGAAGATAAAATTACATCTACCATAAAATCTGTACAAACTCAATCTACATTTATATGGCAAGTTGTAAAAGCAGTAGCTTACATGTGAAACAAATAACTTTCAACAGAAAAATAGATCACATTAAAACATTTTACAGATATTTCTTTAAATTTTTCACTATCGGTTAATACAAACCGAAACGTAGTGAAATCATAAAAATTCTCTTCTCATCTTAGGTTTCCAAAAAAATTAAGAAATGCCACAATAAATTACAGCTAGGACTTGGAACAAAAAGTCATTTTTAAAAAAAAGACTAGGACTGTAATTTCAAAAAGAAAAAAAAAAAAAATCAAAGGAAAGATCCGTCCTTTGGTGAAATAAAAGTGTTTCTCAAACAGCTATCTGGCTAATCGCTATGCTACTGAAGACGAGCACGAGGGGTGGGAGGGGGGAAATGCAAGGGGCTGGGCTAGGAGCCGGTGTGGGGCCTGCGGTCTTGGATGTGACCTGGTAGCGAGGCCTGGCCCCGGACCGTGAACAGGTGTCCATGATAGTCATGTGCAGCAGCCAAGGGCGCCGGGGGCTGGAGCGGCGGCGGCAGCGGCGGTTCTGGCCGTCTCCAGGCTGCCGTCTGTGTCGGTCAGGGTCGGGTCGGTGGCCATGGATGAAACATCGGTGACGGAGGTGGAGGAGGATGTAGAGGGGTGGTGCTGGTGTTGGTGGGAGGGGCTGCTCACTGTTGCACCTGTGCTATGAGGAAACATGTAAATGCTTGTTGTCAGTCATCAAAGTCAACCAACAGGCAACGACACATTTAATTTAAGGAAAATATTAGATGTTTATGCAAAATGTCACATGCAGACACTGACCATAACGTTCTGGTGTGTTGAGCTGCATTTTGTAATAAACGTCCAAAATGTAATAACTTTTTCATTTCATTTTGTAATAAACTGCCTCAACACATTTTCTAATAAATTTTGCCGCATTATATAATAAGTTATTACATTTTGAGATGATTATTACAAAATACATTTGCAACTTTTTTATTCTCTAGAAAATGGTGCATTATGTAATAACAATTCTAAAGCATAGTTCATTTGTTTGTTAACTGTATTTTATTTTACTTTTAAGTATTTGTAAAAGCTAGGCCTATTATTAGTATCACTGTATTAGACTAGTAGCGGTACTTCGTAATTAGTATCAGTACACTATTTAAAGGTTGCATTAACAGAGAATATTCTGTAAATTCTACATTTTTTTATTATTATTAAAATGTATTACAAAATGCGTTGGGGCAGTTTATTACAAAATGAAAAGAAAAGTTGTTACATTTTGGACGTTTATTACAAAATTCCCGTTATTACACAATGCGGTTCAACATGGTGTGTTAATCCCATTTCTCATAACCAGATTACTGTTGTTATCTGATAAAATGGCTCAGATTACCCTGTTTACACACACACACACACACACACACACACACACATATATATATATATATATATATGTTTTACGATATATCATTCCCATTCCAAATAAAATCTAAATAATAAAGCAAATAAACGACACAATGTATAAAAGATACCATCTTAAATTGGTTTTACGGCTAGATTTGATATGAAATTTTGATATTTTCTAAACATTATCAAACATCCCCCAAACATTTGGAAAAAATACACCGCCCCGTGTCAAAATATGACATAATGTAAACTAAAGGCAGTCGCATGAAAAAAGATAATTGTTCAGACAATCAATATGAGCTCAATTTGAGTTACATGGATCTGATTAATAAGGGTCACAGAACCAATCCCCCCCCCCCCAACATTGTAAGATAATGTTGATGCGGAAAAGGAGCAGGTACACAGCACTTCTACACAAACTGGTAGAAAACAGTCCAGAACGTAGGTACGTCATTGTAAACTGTTGCTGTGACTCCAAAAAAAAAAAAAAAATTACAGGACAAATAACTTTACAAAGAATAAAGTAAATGAGTCAAAAATCAAATGTTTGGAGAAATGGCGACCAGACGGCACCAGCGTCCTGTTCCACACCAGTCATCAAAAATACACACATGAAAATCCACTAACCTATGGAGCCTGGCTGTCCCCTGATGACACCATTCTTCGTCCTTTCCTCCCAGTCCAACACTTCTTTATATATTAATTCTGCAAAGAAAATGACTCCATTGGTTAGTTCATGTACCAGTTTTGATCATTCACACCGAGCTGCAGGATGAAGGGACAGAAACTTCAGCACAGGAAATGACAAAACTTCAAATCTTCCCTCCATCTACTCATTTATTCTGTTGTTAAGAAAGGGGGGATATAACCGTATGCTGATGATAGTCTGCTAAATTTCTAAACAGGGGTTTCCAACCTTTTCTGACTCCTGACCACATTTTAACAAATTTCTGGTGACGCCAGATATTGAAAACAGAGACTTTTTTTTTTTTTGCCAAAATTAATATAATAGTTTGTTACTATGTTGCAAATAAACTTTTAATTTTAGATAACATTTAGGCTATACAATGTGTGTTATTATGGACGGAGGCTGTTAAACCAGGTTCAGATTAAAGCACAAAGTGAGAATTTGAGTTTCTTTGGTCAGGACCCGTACAGTCAGTCCAGTTTGTATTTACAAGGATGAGAATTAATACTGAACAAACAATAAATAAACTATGAATTATGAAAGAGAACGGCAGTGAACATGTGACACATAAACAGTACAACAGTGCTTCAGTTTCAGCTTCACAGTTCGTCATGTTATTTATGTATAGTAATTGTCTGTCAACTCAACATATATTTTTTATTAGCATTTTTTTTTTTTTAAATTTGTATCAATTACCAGAAGTTCCAGGTGACCTCACACAGGGTCAGAACCAAAGGTTAAAAAACACTTTTAAAATAATACACACTAGTTTGGAGCATGTTTATATTATGTTATACACAACGTCTTAAAGCATCTTTACTGTGTTTGATTACCTCTGTTCATCTACACTGTGAATCTGAAGTTAATCCAGTTCCTTCGGTCTGTCTGTCTTGTTGGTTTTGGTTCTAAAATCACAAGTGTGTGTATATCCTTAACAAGTGGGAGCTCCATGTTGTTCCAGATCGCAGCTGATTACTATTGATTAAAAAAGGGCATTTGCCATCTGGACCTTGCAGCTGTAGAACACAAGTCTTACTTTCACTAAATCTGAGGGAACTTTGCGCTGTGCTCACACATCAAAACTGGGAATCCTACTACAGTAACATGAACATGTCACTACGTCACTGTGTTCTGGTGTGACAGGAGCCCGTCGGTAGGATGGACACGAGCACAAACGGTGTTTCCAGAGTTGGAGAAACATTAGGATTGTGCAACAGGCATGGGTGCTTTTATGAGTTTAGACAGACTGTGCAGAGGAAGATATGCGCTTCGGTTCCACAAGGAAATGGAACGTCCCGAAGGCTGCACAACATTAGAGCTGCACGGAAAAACGTTGAGTGTTTGTGACGGCTTATTGAACGCAAGGGGAGGAGAGGAGTGGAGGGCAGATGGCAGCTGATGAGAGCTCTTCCTTACCTTTCCACTCGTCCACTGTGTGCTCCCTCTCATCCAGCTGTTTGTCTGTGATCACAGGCGGCGGCTGCAAAACAAACACACATGGATTCTATATTTAACAGACGGACAGGCTAAGACACAGGTGTCAAACATGCGGCCCGGGGGCCAAATTCGGCCCGCCAAAGGGTCCAGTCCGGCCCTTGGGATGAATTTGTTTAATGCAAAAATAGATATTAATCATTTTAGTTCAGGTTCCACATTCAGACCAATTCAATCTCAAGTGTGTCAGAAAAGTAAAACATCATCATAATAACCTATAAATACTCACATCATTTTTTTTTCGCTTGGTAAATGTAAATATATAAAGTATAATTTCACAAAAATGTAAATAATCGGAACAAATGTAATGAACCTGAAATGTCTTAAGAAAAGTAAGTGCAAATTTAACAATATTTTTCCTGTTACTAAACGCTTTGTGTATTTGTAGATCCAATATGTCTTTAACTTACAATGAACATGAACTGAAGCAGAAAATTGTTAAAATTACACTGATTTTTCAGTTTGTTCATGTTATCCACATTGTTTGAAAGGATGGTTTGTAGATGTAAACATTTTCATTGTTTAATTTTACTTTTTTTCGCTCTAAAACATAAAAAAAAGTGTGGAGTTGATATTATTTCTATATCGTTATGTTATTATTCCATTGGTCTGGCCCACTGCGGACCAATTTTAGTTGATGGATACTCCATACTATAATATTATTCCATCCAAGTGGACCCCAGCACAATATCATAGAAAACATAATATTACATGCTATTTTTTTTTTTTTTTACAGTGAATGATGGCTGGTAGAGGATTGAATTTATTGACATTGTTTCAGTAATCAGACCATTTTCTTGGCTAATTATTCTTTGTTTAAGTGTGTTCTTCTTGGGCCCTTTACTGTATTGCTGTTATGAAAACAACATGTTCTGAACAAAACTTATCTGGTTATTTTGTATTTATTATAAGCTTTAATTTTAAAGAAAAGTATTGGGGTCCAAACAGTCCCAACATGGTAAGATTAAGGTGTAAAATGGCATGGTAGGATGAGGGTTAAGGTATGCAGTGGTCCAATTCCTGTCAGTTCTGCCATTATGGGATGTTGAAAATGCCCATTTTGTGCCTATCCAGTTTCATCAGGGGAGGTGCCACCAAGACAAAGAGAGTGAGTGGCCACATTTTAATCATTGTTCCTCCTGGTCCTGATCTCATTATGGGCTTTTCATGGTCATCAGATATGACCCATTTGGACGTTCAGAGGCTCTGTAGTTACCATGGAAACACCATCATCTTCTATAACATTGATTCTCCAGTAAAACCCATGGAGTTGGATCAGTGACGGTGGATGGAAACACTGGGTTTGTGTTGAGTTCAATGAGAGATTCTGATGAAGAAGTAACTTTTTCTTTAGCCATCTCTGTTTGAAAAATAACTTTTCATTAATTTTTATGAACATTTGCATGATCATAGAATTAAATATAGGGGAATACCAGATTTCAGTGAAAAATGCAAAATGCAGAGAATGACGATATTAATAAATGGTGATAAATCACTTGGGAAATAAAAAGAAATCCTTTGGAAGTTGAAAATACTGACGAGAATAATTTTTAGTCGGTTCTCATTCCCATCAGCCACTGCAGCAGGTAAACTGAAGGCGACCCAACAGACTCTGCCAACACCGGCAAGCTCTGCAGTTCAATGCCCCCTCACCCCCCCCCCACTGCAGTTCTTCTGCTTCGTTGTACACAAATCTTTCCAAACTACGCCGCAAAACACTTACAATTACATTCACAGCACACAGAGGTTGGAAGAGACTCTGTCAAAGTCAGCGTTATCCTTCCGGTCTGGATTGGATGCGTTTGTGCTGCGTCAGAACAACATTTGTAAATGTGGTTTTAACAGTCGCTTTGCTTCTTTTTGTGCCAAACGGGAGCAGAACTTTGAGTAAACAGTCCAGATCACAGGTAGAACCTTTTGCAGATGCAGAGCTTCTGAGGAAACAGCGATGGACTTTTTCCAAAACCCAAAGTTACTCAGTTATACACTTTTTGTTTGTGGTGGGTTTAAACATCTTCACAAACATTTCAAGGCTTAAGAACCCTTTTTTCGACGTGAAATGTTATTGTCGACTAATCGTATTATTTAAGTATGGTGACGGCGGAGTAGGAGTTTAGGAAGCAGAATTTTACTTTATAAAGAAGAGCTTTTATTTTGACACTTCCGGACAAGCCAGGAAACAGATTATGAACATGACGCACATTTCTGGAGCCGTGCGATAGCCGTCTAAGTCACGGTTCCACTTCAACACAAACATAAAATGAAAGATTTCAGTATAAAAAACACAGGATTTTTCTATAAAACATTAAAACAAGAATAGAAATAAACATTTGCATTAACAAAATGTCCTAAGTCTAACAATATAACCCCGAACACAGAACCCAGCCACTTCCTGGTACACACACAGCGACCCTGCGTCGCTACAGTATCACGGAACAATCGTCAGGGCTCTAAACTAACTTTTTGCACTGGTTGCACTGGTGCGCCCAACTTTTTTTCTTGGGTGCACCAGCACAAAA
>JAPSES010000149.1:19707-33315 GCA_029822895.1 Maxillicosta whitleyi
ATATGTCATTTAATATGTTAATATAGTTTAATAATAATTTATGCTTTATCTAGAATAAAGACATGACTAATTAGATATATTTATTATTTGTACGAGTACAACACAATATTCACATTAAACTAGGAAAATGTTCAATATTTTATACTCAACACTGACATGCTATTCAGGTGAGATTTAAACAGATATAACATTAATTAAAAAAAAACCAAAACACTGTAAATTGCAGTTTTTAAGCCTTAAATCAGAAGCATTTTGTATTTTTTTTGTTGTTGCGTCAAATACAGTCTGGACCTGATTACACAAACTACTAATGACAAAAACCACAAAGTGATTTAAACTGTTTAATACCCGTTGATCGATTAATTCTATCAATATGTGTAAATAATTAGTGAAAAATACAGTTATTCATCTTTTCATGGTCATCAGATATGACCCATTTGGACGTTCAGGTGCTCAGTAGTTACCATGGAAACACTGTCATCTTCTACAACATTGGTTCACCAGTAAAAGCCTTGGAATTGTATTAATGACAGTGGATGGAAACACTGGGTTTATGTTCAATTAATGAGAGATTTGACTGAAAACGTTACTTTTTCTGTTAGAATAACCTTTGAATTTACTGAGATTTAATGAACATCTACGTAATCGGTGAATTAAATATAGAAAAATAGCAGATTTTTACCGAAGAGACGCAAAATAAAGAGGATAATATTACAATAAACTGTGATAAATCACTTAAAAAGGGACAAATATAGAGGACAAACTCATGTGCTGTGACCTGCCGCTAAAGTCACTCTGGGTCTCTATGGGTTAAAGTTCGTTTCAGAGGCTGTAGTTGGTAATATTGCTTAGTTTTAAGGCGCTGACATGAGAGGCGGGTGAAAAGTTTAGGGAAAAACCTCAAAATAACAGATTCAACACATTGAAAACGACTGAATCACTACCTCAAAAAGCACATTGCACTCACTAAAGAAAAAATATTAATCATGTAACAAAGAATCAACTGAAAAGATAAAGTCTCTTATGTTAAAATACCCTAAATTTAACTTGTTTATGTTTCCAGTTCTATAATCAGGACACTGTTACAGTCACTGGGATCATGATATGGATGTTTATGGGAGACAAATATTGTTGTTTTTTTGTTTTGTCGTAAAAGTTTAAATGTAAGAAGCACTAAAATCTAATGAAAACAGACCTGTCTTATTTGACCACTCTAACATTAATATCCGGTATATTATTTACATATGATTAGTAATGTATAATATGTTGGATTTAATTCATTTTCCACTCAATATCTGAATAAAACATGATTGATTTTAGTGCTTGTTCTATTTCATGTCAACATTTTTATGTTAGTTTAAAAGAAAGGTTGTGTTGTGTATCTGTTGTGTGACAAAGTGTAATAATTACTAATTTTCCTCAAGGCATCCTTTATGAATAGTCTGCTTCTGTACTTTACAACCTTAATGCTGGATAATAATAATGATAATAACAATAATGGTAACAATAACAATAATAATGATAATAATAACAATGGTAATAATAATGTTAACAATAATAATTATGGTAATAATAATAATAATGGAACAATAATGATGGTAATAATAATAATAATGGTAACAATAATAATAATAATACTTGTAATAATAATGGTAATAATAATAATGTTAACAATAATAATGGTAGTAATAATAATAATGGTAATAACAATAATGTTAACAATAATGATAATAATAATGGTGATAATAATAATAATGGTAATAATAATAGTAACAATAATGATGATTTCTTTCAGCTTTTTCCCTTTTGGGGTCACCACAACAAATCACCTTCACATGTTTATTTGGCAGAGGTTTTTAAGTCAGATGCCCTTCCTGACACAACCGGGCTTGGAACCGGGGATGAATAGCGTAAAGAACGTTTCCCAAGGGATCACCTGGGTCTCGAACCTGTCACCTTCCGCAACAAAGTCAGTGGCGTAAAACCACTGAGCTAAGTAAAAAAAAATAGTTATTTCTACAGAAATGCCCTTATTTGGAATGATGAAAGTTCAGAAATTAGCTTTTTTTTTTAAAAAAAAAAAAACAAAACAAATTAAAGCCTTTTGCTAAAAAGGTATTTGTAGAAAAAAAATACAGAGAAATGTATGAAAAGTTCAAGAAATGTTCCCCTTTGAGAAACGTATGTGGATTTAATCGACTTATTAATTTTATTAAGTGTTAAAGTGTGAGCACAAAACCGTCGTCCATTGAAATCCAATCCCAATACTTTTCCAGGTTTTCCGTAACCATGGGAACCCCCTAACAGACTAAACCAACATGTTGACAATAAAGACAAGGTGAGTCATGAATCCTTTGTGTTTGCAACTTTATTTTGGTTAGGGGGGGGGGGAATGTTTGTGCAAGACATTTTATTCCTGAAGGTTAGGCAAAACTGGAATATCACATTTTCACAAAGTAGAGAAAGTAAGCCCCCTCCACCACCGTTCAAGATATGATAAACCTCTGACACTCAAAGATTTCCATGTTCATTGGAGTAAAAATACATCTAGAGTGAGCGGTCGCGGACCCGTGCCCCGGCAGAAACAGTCCGTCAGTTCAGATTTCCGCCCAATTACATGATTCTACAGAACCGCACAAAGGGCCGAACTGGATCTGGAGGAAAACGTGGGGCAGAAATAACTCGCTCTGGATTATTTTACGCTCTGTTCACATCTTAACTTCACAAGGTTTAGTGTCCAGGTAAGGGCAGCAGATCTCCTTTATTACTCATGTTATTACTAAAAACAGAAGTTCCAGATAGGAGTTTGCCAAAGCTTTTGGCCAGGTGGTTAGAGAGAGGGACGCTTGGTCACTTTGGTCAGTGAGTCAGCAGCAAACAGTTCACACATCCCGACAGTGTCTAGGAATCGTGGCACACTTCAGGACTTCAGTCCATGACACAGTATCAGTAGTTACACTAAAGTAGCTTGGTCCCCCGTCAGAGATTAACTTCGTGCACCTTTGTCAGCGTGCGCACCTGTGCGCAAGTACCCAAGCTTAACATCCACACATGAACGCACAAACACGCACTCACACATCTCTCCATACTAAGCCCAGTGGAGGCACTTCATATGAAACTGTAGAACCTGACTATATTGGGCTGTAACGCGGCAGTTCAGAATTAACGGGGTGTGACAAGAGTCTGAGGGTCAGAGTCTCAAAAATGACTCGACCACTTAAGAGTACTGGTCTGGTAGGAGATCTTTAGAACCCACCAACAGCCAGGTCACCACCAAAGTGACCAGCATCTGAGTGGTGGTCAAATTCTACGGAGACCCTGAAGTCCAAAAAGGTGAGTGACTTATCATCCACATGGAACTAGATCACGTTCTAGTGCAAAGAAGTTATATGTGAATTAAAATAAGATTTACAGCTTCAGGAGGACAAAGCTTGAGTTTGTGAATAAAAACCTTCCGTCTGCAGCTCTCTACTATGAGTCCGAATGATATATACTAGATATAAATACACGTGGACCTGTACTGACTGAATCTGAGCTGCTACTGGTAATTACAGCTGTCAATCATATGTTAAACCCCTCCCACCTGTCTAAAACCAAAACTGTAGATTTTCTGAGTCCAGGGAAGGAGGTAAAACTGGAGATGTAATACGGTAAGAAGGAAATATGGGAACGTCGCCCAGTGATGTAAAAAAACAAACAAAAAGACCAAAATCCACCATCTTAATCTTCTCGTTTGCACAATAAAATAACTTCCCTGCACAAGATAATCTGTTCACTGAAGATTGTAAATCTCACCTTCCAGGATGTCAGCGGCTCGGTAGTTTTCCCCTTCACCCAAACCCATAAATAACGTCCACAGATACAGCCCAAACATCATTACTATCCATACACATGCACACACAAATCATACTAGTGTGTGTTAAGATTAAATTCAATAGCAGCTTCAAGGGGCAGGCACGTCAAAAAACGAGAGCCAGGAATAAAAACAATACACTGCCATCAAGTACGAAGACCAAAAAAAAAAAAAAAAAAAGTCCAGAAAAGCTACAGCGTGCATCTCAGCTGTCTTTCCTCTCGCCTCGTTTTCTCCCTTTTGACCTGCACTGTGTTCTGAGATAGATTCAGAGAGGACATTAAAATAAAAACGCTCGGTGTAGTGAAAGACGTCGGATTTAAAGCGTGGATGCAAACCTCTTATTTGCCTTTTTTTTTTTTAACCCGCGGGCGACCAACGGCCTGCGTTCGAAAAGCGTCTCCTATGGCACCTAATGTGAAAACACCTATGGCTTCAGGATGCAGTGGTCCAAAAAATAAATTAAACTATATCAGGATATTTATAACAACTAAAAACACAGTCCAAATACTTTAAATAACTGCTACAGCCCTGTTCTAAATACTATTAATTCAGCTAAAAACACTACTCATACTTTAAATCATCATAAATCCATGATAGATAGGCAACATTTCAGACAGTAGGATGAGTAATTTTACCAACAGGTATGAGTAGCATAATCACCTTAATATTTCCAATTAAGGCAACATCATTCATTCCCAAAGCCTCTATATATATATATATATATATATTTATATATATTCACACGCCTATTAATATGACAGCACAGTTTATAATGTATTAAATGAACCAAACCTCAGTAAAAAGAAAACTCACAAGTACGCCATGATTAAAGTCTTATCCTGGCAAAGAAAGTCAGTTGAGTGTTAAGAAGAGGAGAAACTACTGTGTCATTTAAGGCTTTTTCCAAAAGGCTTGAGGAAAGCAGAGAAGTATACGCCCAGAGAAAACTAGAGGGGTGGGGGGGTAGAGGAAGATGGGTCCAGAGCTTCACACTAGACACATCCAGCACAACATAACCTGCAGTAGATGTTGGTAGATTTGATTTATAGGTAGCAGAAGTACAACGGAGGGTGAGGCCGGCGGTGGAAAAACGGCCGCGCCGCGTCGGGTCACTTGCGTTACAGTAGTAAAGTGGTGTTTGTGGGGGATACAGGCCCTGCCCGGACCCGGTTCTGATGTGGGGTTGTCATGATCCGATCACAAGTCGTCAGCTCCGACTATGAACATTCACAGCCTATTACGATGTCATCCAGCGATGTTTTATTTAAAGCCTCGAATTTTGTCCTTTTTCTGGTGACGTGGACCATATTTGGACAAAAGGGTGGAGCTAAGGGTGCAGAAGGGGTGATAAATGGGCAAATACTCTTAACTCTGAAAGTCTGACTCTGCAGAAATCCCCTGAAATCTTTTCGGAGGAGCAATAACGTACAGAAGACCTACTCGATTCATTTCCATTTCATTTATTAGGGGATCCGATTTAAGTGCATGAGACAAGAATGAATCGTGGAAGTGTTCAATGGAGGACAGAGCAGCTTCTAGTGGTCTTCAGTGGCATTACACTTTAAATATTTGGAGTTCCGTCAACTGGACTCTACATCAATGTCTAATCGGTGACAACTTCCCTGTCCTATAAGCAAACAAACAAGTTAATTATCGCGCAAGCTTTCTTTCATAGCCTGCAAAAAGTGCCAAGTTTCAAGCTCACATAATTTAATTTGGACGTCTACATACCACCAGATATGATACAAATCTTAATGGCCATTGTATGCAAAATAAGTACTTTTAATGACTAATCCTGCTCATGTATTTAGCTTTCTTGCGCATTAAGGTTTCCTGTAGACAAACCACAAGCTAGCTATCGGTTGAGGCTACTGAATATATGTAAAGATGGACACCGTGCTGCCATTTACACCCACCGTTTACAACTGTAGCTAAAATTGCACAGTTTTTGGACCTGCCATTATCCCTATGCGACGGAATTTGGAGCCAGAGTCTGTGCAGAAGTAAAATAACTCAACAAAAAATCTAATTGTTCAGAAAGGTGGCGACGCAAACACAAATCACAAGATCTACCTTAAGAGTCTGAAATCACTGTTGGTGTTCTGTGACATAACGCAGCCATCCACTAGGGGGAGATGGAGATGTTCTGGCTTCACATTTGGTGGGCCGTTAAGGTGTCCATTACTACAAACGCTACGATAATCATGAAAAAGTTAGCAGCGCTCCACTATCCTGGTCATGGGAGTTCAACAGACCGGCTTCGCTATCGTTCATTACTCAAGTCGTCTGATGAGTTCGTTATTTGTGGCGCATTTACAAAAAATACAAACATGTTTTACTGCTACACCTTCAACTGAAATTTAAGATGGGATGTTTTCTTGTATGTTACGGTCGCAGCAGACGTTTCAACTTTAACCTTTGACTCTAACGCAACAAATACTTCACTGACGAGTTGATCCTCGGATATAGTTTCCCTCCTCTAAGAACGAAGGTGGAGGAGAAACCGTGATACATCTGTGGTCTTTAAGATTTACATTTACCGAGGATGCCATCTTTTCATCTCGAACATATGCAACCGCCTCTGAATACGACCGGATCTGCGCCTAGAGCTGGTACGTGTGATCAGATCATGAAACCTGCAGCTGTGAACAGGGCCTGAAACACCTCCCCGGCTTGCATTATTTGTACAACTTGCAAGCTTGCAAGTGATCAATTTTCTCTTCACATACTGACATACATTAAACCTTTCTTTAACAACCATGGGATCCTGCTTCACATTAGCTGTAGACAAATCGGGCGCTAATGGAACCACAGCTCCTTTTCGCCAGAAGTTCGTCAAGAACATTTACAAGTCATTTCTACAATTCAAGTAGGACCATCTACAGAATGACAAAAAAACAGTAAGAAATCAACTACTACCAAAAAAAATTATTAAAAACAGGGCACTTTAGACTTTCCAAACATTAGAGAAACTACATAAAGGATATTATTATTGTTTTTGCTAATGCTGGTTTTGATTTGTTTTTAACCAAAATTCTGCTCAATAGCGATAGCTAGCTTTTTTGTTTTGCACACTGCGTTCACCCATGAAGCAGTGCACCTGGACTACTCACAGTGCAGTTCAAAAGCCATGTTGTATTCCTGATAGATGAGTCGCGGCTCTTTGGCCCATTAACGCCCCAACTACATGAGGGAGCTCCTGCAGTTTATCTTATCAACAGTCATATTAATTGCATAAACACATTACCTTCTTATTGAAATGGATCAGAAACCTGTTAAGAGGATAAATAACTGCAAATGTTAACATCACACACTGACATCCTAAATCTTGCCTTTGAGCAGTTTTAAGGCCACAAATGCTGATAAAAGTTGTCAACCTAGGAAAAGCATTGTGACGACTGTAATAATATAAGCTGTAACTGAATATTGTTGAATATATATGTATATACATGTACAGAGCAGCAAATCCATGCCAGTGATGAACAGATTCTGCAAACAGTGGAACAACAATCTCAAAAAGCCTTCATCTGCAACATAGGTACGACATGGCTTAAGACCTGAGGAATACTTTAAAACATCGCAACGTGGTGGCTCTTCAAATCAAGTTCTTAAGTGATAAAATGGAATTGATCACTTGCAAGATCTCAAACCAGAGAAGCTGAAAGAAGCGAACTCAAAAACACACTAAAGTGAGGAGAAGCACATGCTTTTATCTGTAGCCTGGGTGATGAGCGTGGATGCCTCCGCCGTTGCTGGGCTCTTGGACTTGGCCCATAGCGGACCTGTGCATCTTCTCCATCACGTCCAGGTTCTGCTCCCGAAAGCTGGGGATCTGGAATTCACCTCCCAGGAAATCCACGCCGGGCATCATTTTAGACTGGCCAATCGGATCCTCTTTCCCTGGCCGGTACTTTGCTCCGGGGATGCGATCTGCGGCCGGCTGCCCTCCCTGGAAAGCCGGCGGCAGTTCCTGAGGACCGGATCCGTTGTTGTTGGCAGCTGCGGGTGGGAGGCTGCCCCACTGTCGCTGCATGTAGTGACCGTTCATGTAAGGCAGAGAGCCGACGGGGCAGTTCACAGGGGACGAGGGCCGCTGCTGTGGTTGTTTTTCTGCTTGGTGTTTTAGAGTGAACGACTGTGCAGTGCTGGGCAGCTTGTGGGGGTAGTTGAGGGTCTGAGGGGCAAAGTTACACTCGGCTGGAGGTTCCATCCTTGGGTTCTTGCAGGGGTGGGCACCCTCGGGGGGCTGCTGCATGTGTGCCAGTTGATGCTGCTGCCAGGAGCGCTGCTGCTGGAGCTGTTGGAGTTGATGTAAGTGTTGCTGTTGTTGTAACTGTTGCTGTTGTTTCTGCTGATGTAGGTGGTGCTGAAGCTGCTGCTGCTGCATCTTCTCCGGGTCTGTGTGAAACGGATGCATGCTGTTGGGAGCAGGGATGTTGGGCTGTGAATGCAGAGCCACGCTAGGGTTCTGAGCCGTAGGTTTGTCCGGGGGTCCCACCATGAGGCAGGCGCCCATACCCGGGTGATGAGAGGAAACCCTGGAGCTGGCGTTGATCAGCAGGTTGCGGCTGATTGGGCTGGGGTTTGCGATCTGGCCCTCACAGACAGAGGTGCCGCCCATGCCGGCCCGCGCTTGGCACAGCTGGTTGATTTGGTGCACGATGCTGCTCAGGTCACTGGGCCGGTTCTGATGCAGACTGGCCGCCATGGACAGCGGGATGGTGGAGGTAGATACAGTTACGTTGGGCGGGGCGTCTGCATCGGGGAGCTTTCGGGGTCCGTATGCACTTGGCGGCGGCTGCTGCTGCTGCTGAAGGCTGTTGGGCATGGCAGGAGGTCCTGCACTCACAACCTGGGGATGGGGCTGCGAGCCCACCAGGCCCTGGGAGTGCTGCAGGTTCAGAAGCTGAGCCCCATCAGGCATGTGTCGCAGATCCTGAGTCACGCCCTGCTGGGTGAGTAAAGCCTGTGGAGGAGCCGTCTGATGCTTTAGTGTCTGTAGGTGAGAAAGATGCTGCTGTGGGACGACTGATGGACAGGACTGGCTCTGCTGCAGAGCCGGGGTAAGAGGCACGCTCTGCTGCCTCTGGAGGCTTTGTGGGTGAGCCAATCTCTGCTGCTGAGTCTGAACCTGGGACAGGCTCTGCTGCCGCTGCAGAGCTTGAGCATGAGCCATGTTCCTCTGCTGTAAAGCCTGCGGGTGAGGCATAGTTGGCGGCTGCTGCAAACCCATTGGATGAGTCATGGTCTGCTGCTGCTGCAGCGCCTGGGGGGGGATGATGCCCTGCTTCTGTGCAGCCTGGGCCGTGGGCTGAGACGTGTCCTGTATGTGAGAAGAGGGCTGAGGGAGGTTTAAAGTGCTCTGAGCGGCGTACGGAGCGCCGTGAGGGTTCATGACTGCTTTGTGGAGCTGTCGAGCTCGGCTTCCGTCTGGTTCTTTGACAATGCCTTTGACAGGCGCTCGGAGAACAGCCAGCAGGCCTCCACTGGCGCTGACCTGAGAGGGGTAGGGACTGTGACGCTGGCTGGATGACGACGTGTCGAGCCCGTTGACTGTGCGGCGAATGTGCTTCCTTTGAGGTACTTTGACACTGTTGGGGAAGATCTGAATGGTCAAAGGGTTGTTGGCAACTTTCTTAGCATAGGCATCCAACTCGGCTGGGGTTGGATAGCTGGCAGATCTCATCTTCTGTGTAGTTTCCCCTGAAATGTGGACAAAGTCAGTGTAAAAAACAGAACAGTCTAGTGAAAAGCAGTGATGTGGAACCAATACGATTAAAACTTCTTCAATATCAAACAACAAAACTAATGTGAGCCATAAAAGAAATGGTCTGAACCCTGTAATGGTGTGAAGCATTTGTTATTTTGCTCATGTCCTTTTGTTTACAGGTCAGCTGTTTCTCATTTGCAGGATTTGACCTGATCTGACTTACTGAGTGACAGCTTAGTGTGGAGAAACAACAATTCGATCAACTGTTAACTTTTGCACTTATCACCAATTAATTCAGAGAAAAACACAACATTTTCTGATAATGTCTCCTTAATTTCGATATTTGCCAGTAAATTTACACCTCTGATAAAAAACTGAATATTTTACTAAAGAGGATGAGTGAGAACATATTTAACTTTGCAGAACACATTCTTTACCAGCGTCTGACATTTTGTAGCTCGAATAAGTGACATTAATTGACGATGAAAAAGGACCAAGTCTGTTCATAGCAGAAAGATCCATGGTAATTAACAGCTGTACTTTATTAATCTTGTAAGAACAGACTAAAACAAAAGTGGGATCAATGAGTGAGAATGTAAGGGAACGAAAGCAGATGTTATCAAAAAGGTTAAAGACACAGAGTTTACATAAGTTTTACGTTTTGGATTCATTTTTATTCTGGGAGTTTCACACCCACTTTGTTTGGTCTGGAGTTTGAAGCCCTTCAGTTTGACTTGCAGGTGTGAAACCTCCCCAGACGACAACGTGGACTAAACTGCTCTTTGGTCAAACTGCACCGTGGTTTTATGTTCTGTGTAAAACCACTCTCTGTATGGTCTGCACATTCAGACCAGTTACAGGAAGTTCCCGAAAGCTATCATTGTCAAAACGCAGGAAGAAAAACGAATGGAAGACAAATCAAGTTAAAACTGAAGAAGCTGATGTCAGACACTGCCGGTCTACAGAACACAGAGATGCAACAAACAGATAAGAACCAATGACAACAGGATGTATTTATATCATGCAAGTATGTTTAGTTAAGACACCAAAATAAGTCAAGACAACAAAATGTATGAATGATGTAAAAAACACGACTCTTGTTGAATCAGACTCGGGTGTGAAAACGCTTTCAGTCACAGATTCAATGAGTTTTAGAGCCGAGGAGCAAAACGTGTATCAACAGGCTGCACAAAAACTACAAACCCAGGTGTAAAACACACGAGTACCTGCTTCAGTTAAAGGTTGACGAGTTGCTTAGTGATTCATGAACAGTGATATGCGTCAGGAATTGGCTTTAGATTTAACGACACACCAGGAAACGCACGCCTGAAATCAGACAAACCCTGACACTTGATTGTACGTTTCTCCATATAAACTAAACTCTTTACAGTTAAGACTAAAAATATGATAACTTATGCTAACCGACTTTATTTTCATTTTACATCAACAGTAGTTAATAAACAATAAAACAATAGCACCTGGGTTGAAACATCCCATAATCATTCATTTGGACACAAATCCACTGAGTTGGTCCAACCTGTTGAATTCATGCTTCATTTGTTATGTCTATAACTAGTCTATAACTATAACTAGTCTATAACTAGCTCTGCCCCCACATTTGCACATATAAGGTCCACACTACAACTAGTCTATAACTATAACTAGTCTATAACTAGCTCTGCCCCCACATTTACACATATAAGGTCCACACTACAACTAGTCTATAACTATAACTAGTCTATAACTAGCTCTGCCCCCACATTAGCACATATAAGGTCCAGACTTCAGACCAACATTTCTACAGTTTGACATAAAACTGAAAATATGTCCAAACTTGGAGCCGATTAGTTCAAATGTTCAGTTGTTGGTTGTATTAATGAACACAAGTGGCTGAAGGGGACAGAAAGCACAGTAAACAACATGAAGGGGGCGGGGCCTGAAGTAGCTCATTTAAATTTAAAGGGCCAGTGCTCAAAACGACCCATCTTATGTCATTACTCAGAAATAGGGTTGAAGATGGACCTGTGGAGTTGAATTAATGAAAAATTCAGACCCAAGAAGAACATGTAAAGTTCATGGAGACCACGGGGAAATGTTGGAATATACATAATTCCACTTTAAATATCACTGCTTTGAAATAAAAAAAAAATTATCCAATGGCGTGGACTCAGAACATTGTTTGCTAATGTTAGCCGTTAGCTTAACGGTGCATAAATGGTTCTTGCACAAAGTGTTGATTTCTAAAAACTAAGTTGTGAAATTCTCAAGCGCTCTGAAAGTACAATGCTTTGTAAGCGACTTAAGAAACTAAAAGCAAATTAAGTTTGGCTAATGTTTAATTTTTCTGAAACTTCAGTTACTTGGAGCTGGAGTAAGGATGGGAGTAGGAGAAGCAGAAATAAACCTTGGGCTTCAGCTTCTTCCTGTTGCAAATCGTGTTAATTTTATGTTCTTTATATGCATGCGTTTTTCGTATGCAACTGAAATGAAAAATATTCATTCATTCAAGTGTGTTATAGTAAATATCTGTAATTCCAGTTATGTGCAATTACCTCAGCAACTGAAATCAAATGTCTCTGACACCAAACTGTTTTAGCGCGTTAAGTAAAAAAGCATATTATTATGTAGATGCTGTACACCAACAGTTTGTCTCCAGTACGATGCCAGCGATTAGAGCTCCCATCTCTCCTTCCTATAATTATGTGCATTTACACTGAATTCCAAAACCTACATGAGCCACTTTCACACCCGGTTAATATCACGCAAACCATAAAGAATGCAATTTTTATGTAACTGATGAGAAGGGAAACATGTGCCAGTAATAAAATACAATACACAAGAGTGAAGAAATGACACATTGAGATGCAGTGACCATCACACCAGGGAGGATTCACACCTCGATGTTTAGACACCATCGCATTAAAAAAGATCGCACTGAAAGGCAAAAAAAATTGCAATCACAAAATGGTGGAGGGCAGTACTTACATTTCTGAAGTCCAGTGTTCATCTGCGTGCACGAGAGAAGTCGGATGGTAGAGTCACCAGATGCCGGCAGACAGGCCAGCATGTCAATAATCCGCTAATGCAGCATGGGACAGCTTCTCCTCACCATACTAGGGAAGAAAAAAAAATACACAGAGCAGCCACAAGTCATCCGCAGATAGACACTTACATCGGTGTGAAATGATTTTGCTATCGCCCGTTTTCACACGAGCACAGTTTGACCTTCTGCAAATGCCAGCGTGTAGAAGAACTGAACAGCTATGGACAGGCAAAAAGTCTCGTTGTTCCCAGAACCCAACAGCACAGATACAGTGTGATGTATACAGAATATTAAATCTAGTTCACTCATACTGAATATCTAATGACCACTAATGAAAATAAATCAGCTACCTTCCGATGGTGCACTTTAGCCTCCTGTTGTGTTGTTTTGTTACAGATAATCCCTAAACGTGTGAAGGCGTTGTTGTCATAGACTGTAGGTAAAATGAGGGAAAACCCGTGTGAATAGATAGAAGTACTTTATTGATCCCAAGCTCCAAAATTGTCACTTTTTTTTGATAGAAGTTCCCCTCTTTTCAAGATACAGTTTGACATTTTGGGAGTTACTGCAGAAACCTAAGTGACCACATTTGGACATGAGGAAGAAGCGAGGGAACAGTGAGGTAGAGCCGGATAATAGCAATACCAATTAATTAACATCAAGACCAGAGACTGTCAATTGAGATGTATATATATTTACAAGCACACAACACACACATTTCAGTTTTACTTTCACCAAGACCCCTCAAGGCTTTCCGTAACACACTTCCTGCAGTGCGTTTCTCTCGCTAAAGCTAACTCATGATGATTTGTTTCGGCTTTTTCCCTTTCAGGGTCACCACAGCATGTTTGTTTGGCAGAGGTTTTTACATCGGATGCCCTTCCTGAGAACAACCAGGCTTTGGGCACAATGAGTGACAATTGATGTATAGCGTAAAGAACCTTTCCCAAGGGATCACCTGGGTCTCGAACCGGCTACTTTCCGCACCAAAGTCAGTGG
>JAPSES010000150.1:0-23683 GCA_029822895.1 Maxillicosta whitleyi
AGCCTAAAATATAGGAATGCGTATCGTGTTGAATACCCTTTACCAGAATGCACATATATCGTGATAAATATCGTATCGTGACCCTTGTATCGGGATATGTATCATATCGTGAGGTTGTTGGTAATACCGACCCCTAGTATGAAGGCAGGACTGTAACATATGAAGCTGCTGGAAAAAGCCATCAGTGAAAACCTGCTTTCACCCACGGTAGTTCAGTTCTCACATCAGAAGGACGGAGCTTAGAGCGGGAAGTGGACCTGAAAAATATCAGTTATTGGAGCTGCCGTGTTGCTTCTGTGTTAAACCATGAAGTCAGCAGTCATTTTGAATGAATGAATGAATGGTTTATTGTTGGTTTGTACAGTAATCACCGCACACAATAGAACAACCAATAAACACAAAAACAAGAATAGGCTGGTAGAAAAAGCTTATTTTTTGCCTGTACTTTTCAACTAATTCTTAACGGAAACCAGTTCTAGACCCATATTTAACCCCCTACCTGAAAGCATCAAAGGAAGCCAAAATCTTACTTCAGTGGGTATATTTTCTAAAGTAATCAGTCAGTAGGAGATGCAGGGATCTTGTTTTCCATCAGATCCTTTAAATTACAATAAGATGAAAGATTATCATAGAATTTTTACAAAAACTCTACCGTTCATTGAGTTTTTAATTAGTTGTAATAAATAGCAAGAAATGAAGTCGAACTAGAAAGTGTTTGAAGCATTAGTGAAGCATTCCCCTGAACATCGTGTGGTTTTTGTATCTTAGTCTACTAGAAGAAAAACAAACACACACACACACACATTTGTAAAAATCATCTGTTGGTTTCTTTTTAATTGCTTCACCACTGCTGACAGCTGTGTTTTCATTTGGTCCACTGTGTTAGATTCTCCTCCTCCCTTTAAATCTTATACAGTAGACATTTTTAAAGAATTATATCGTTGGTGAAAAATATAAAATAGTTTATGGTCTTATAACAGGACACATTCACTAGTATACTATTATATTATTAGATTATTCCACTAGTCATTCAAGACCTATTATTCTGTTAAAATATTCTCATATTAGATATTTTATGTAATATGTTTTTTTTTAATTTGTTCAAAATGTCAGCAACAAACCAAAATAAAAAGTATTACTTATGATTCAATTTCATGTTTATTGTCATTAATTTTAATTTGATCATTTCTATCATCGTCCACTCTGCATTTTATTATATCTGTATATATAAACAAACAAACAAACAAACTAATATTAACCCAATAAATACATTAAAAAATGTAATGTGTTTACTGAAGTTCTACTAGAATGCATCACATATTATGTTTTATCACTGAAGTGTGTGTGTGTGTGTGTGTATTCTAGTACTTGGGTCTAAACTCCATCTCCAGGCTGGGAGCAGTGGGCGGAGCCTGTGTGAGTGCTCCAGGGCTTTACTGCTTTATTTTTATCCTGTGAATGAAACGAGGGCCTTCCCCCGCTGCCACGTGTGGGCTGCACCGTGTGTGTGTGTGTGTGTGTGTGTACGTGAGTGCAGCGTCACGGCAGCTCGTCACAGTCACATTTCTCATGTGGAACTGAACATGCTCTGCTTATCTACGTCATGTGACCCCACGTATGTGCTCACGGATCACAGATGCCAGACGGCCAGGAATGCCGCTGCACGCTGATGAGCCCCTCTCAGCTTTTTATTTATTCAGGCTTTGTGCTGTTTTATGTTGTCCACCAATCAGATCAAAGCAGAGTGCCGAATGTGTTGGCAGTGGCTTTCTGAGGCTTATGTAATGGCCATTGGCGAGACATCCCTAAGCCATCTGAGCTGTAGGGCGGCTCGACCTGACGACCGGACGAAAACTGTGGGAGAGTGGAAAAGTCACAGACGCAGTGGTCAGCAGGTGTTTGACCCCCCAGGCAACATCTGGAACACATGATACCACCACCTGGTCCTATCAGCTGTTCAGGAAAAAATGGAAACCAATCTGTATTTTTCAGGGGTCTGGGGGCTGTGTGTAGGAAAAGTATCCCAGTAGTGACGAGTCGAAGGTTTCCACAGTCAGATCAGGGTTAGAGCGGCACAAGACAAGGTGTGAGCGTTGGCATCGCAGTGTACGAGTGCACAATAATCACATCCAGATCCAATGTAGGAGGTAAATAAACTGGACGTGTTCTCATCTCATCTCTCACACAACGCTCATCATAGGGTCTAAGGTAGTTGGAACAGGCTGACCTCTGGAAAAAATGATCCTTTTCTGAACAAAATTGAAGTCAATGGAAACTTTAAAAAAAAAAATTTAATCCAGGACCTACTGGCCATCAGTGGTATTGCACGTTAACATACTGCATTGGCTTCCATTTGTATGTATATATATATATACATATATATATATATATTATGTTTTCTGTATTTCCACAAACTTCTTTACTTCAAGTTAAATCAGTTTCATCTAATGATCTTTATGAACAAAACTTATCGATAAAGTGTCTTTTTACGGATGGGTTTGCCATGGTGACGTTACATTTCGATCTTTTGCTGAGGTTTGATATTCTGATTATCACTGCCTCCTTCACTGACCTGTGTTTTCTCCTGTTTTCTCCACAGTGGACGATTTCTCAGCATTATTCTGAAAATCGAAGAAATGCTGCAGAGTTGGTTCCCTCATATAAAACCAAACCCAACAGACGACAACACTCCAGCAAAGAAGCAAAAGGTAAGTCTGTCAGATTTAGAATTAGAATTTAAGAATGTCTGTTGAGTGAGACGGTCTGAAAGCAGAGGAATGGTAGACACCGATCAGATGATGTAACAGATGTGGCAGAAGATAGTGAAGGTATTAATAACTGTGTTATTATTGGGCTGAAGAACAGGTAACAGACTGTTGGACAAGAACAGCACGAGTCAAAGAATGAGGGGAAGCATGAATACAGGAATGTGTTCACTGTCTGAGGAATAAAACAAAAAAAAACATGGACAAAAGCCAGGCAGCTCCACAGAAAACAGCTCAGATTTATTTCTCTTTTTTTATATTACATTGTTGAGGTGACTTTGATTTACTGAGTAATTACAAAGTTTAGAGTCAGCGCAAAAATGTCATTAGTTCAAACCAGTACAAATCAGCTGTTCGTGTCTTTTCTGTGTCTAAAGGCTCTAAAGACTATTTCAGACACCGTGTCATTTTATGTTCTTCAGTCAGTTCAACGTCTGCTGAAGTCACATTAATGTTTGTCATAAACACGAGTTCACATCCAGCAGGAGCAGGAGCAGGCTTCCTGATTCATGTTTTAGCCTGTCAGTGACATGACCGGGAGGCGTCCACGGTGGAGGCGTCCACGGTGGAGGCGTCCACGGTGGAGGCGTCCACGGTGGATGCGTCCATAGTGGAGGTGTCTGATGGACCTTGTGTGCTGTGTTTTCTTGTAGATACATCCTTGCGGTGTGTCCCCTCCCCCCTCCTCTCCAGCGTCTCTGTGCTCCTCAGAAGACGAGCCCATCCGTTCGTCCTCGTCCACCCGTCTCCGGTGGTTCCACACGTCACCCATCTGTTCCCTGAAAACCTTGGAGTCCATGTCGGCCCCGCCCCCCTCCTGCAGCCAGGAGCTGACCCAAGACAACGCTGTGTCCTCCAGCACCGACTCCCCCAGCGGGCTGACACTACGCCACGCCTCTAACAGTCATGTGACCGCGCTGCCGCCGCCCTTTAAGATCAGGTCTCCCTGTTTGGAGAGACTTCTGCAGGCGAAGGAGAGCATCATCACCCCGAGGACTGTGGGAAACGGAGGCGGGCCCAGCTGGCTGTCCTAGCCGCCTGCAGGACTCTGTTTGACACTGTACTGATCTGGGGTCAGACCCGGTGAGACCGGATCTGACCCAGACCCTGTGTGGCTTCCACAGAGCCGCTTCAGGCTCCAGGCCTTAAAGCATGTTTCCAATGTCTTCTGCAGTTTTTTTTACACGAGCAGCTGAGGTGCACTTCGCTGTGGGTCGGTGAAGGTCAGGAGGAGGCGTGGCTTTGACTCTGACATCACCACTGACTGACGGGGACGTTTTCTTTTAGAATGTTAACGTGGAGTTGTTGCAAATTATGGAAGCAAATCTGTCTGACTAGGCTTCAAATGTATGCCCTCCGTATGTAGCAGCGAGAACGTGTCCAATAGACGAGGCCTGAATCCTATATGTACGTGACTCGTGTACCGACGTTACAGCAGTGTTTTCAAACCCACTAACTTATTCACTGTGTTGATCCTTTATATTTGGTTTCCTCCTGATGGTGTCCTATTGCATTTCAGCCAAAATAACATTCAATGTTACGTTTGTTTCACTAGAATCAGATGACATCATGTGAACATACGTCACTAAACATGATGTGAATGAGGGCGTTATTGTTTTTTTCATCGACTTAACTCTTAGTTCAATTCTCTATGTCTAGTCTAGTGTGTATCTTTGGGGCTTTTATTGTGATAGGTAAAGGTGGAAGTAGCGGAGTTTTAAGGCGTCTATATGACAGAAGCAGCAGAAAACACATACTGCAGGTTTATTTTTGATTTTGCGTTGAACTTGTGGAAACACTTTACAATAAGGGTACAGTTTCAATGTGAAAAATCCTATGGACGACGACACAGATTCACTTCCATGCAGACGGACTGTGTGAGTTGGACAGATTTCAGCTTCCGTTGAGTCCAAAGGTTGTGACGTCACTGACAGACGAGACTGTACCGAGGCGTGTGAACATGTAGCTCCTCTGATGGCGGTAAAACATTACAGTTGGAAGCCTGTTTCCACCACATAAAAAAAAAAAAAATCCTGTAAAGCAGAACATTCAATAGAGTTTGAACATCCACTAAAAATAAGTGTCGCGTTATTTACAGAAGTGAAGTCATTGTTTTACAGGATCTTTTTTTGCGTCACCGTGGTGGGAAGGTGCGTCTCCAGACCCAGCACTTCGACTGTTACCTTGATCCGCTTCTCTTTAGGTTTAAGGAGTCCTCTACCTCATACTAACGTCACAGATGAATCACCTCAACATCGAGTTTCTTTATGTAAAACTCATGAATTTTACAGAAGCTGAAGGACTATTTTAGGCCTCACGTCCTATCCACAAAATCTACAAATCAGCTTAAATCTGACCTTCAGCTCACAATTTTCTTAAGAATCTGCCTATCGTTTGTTGATTGTATCTAAACTGATGGAACCACTTTGTCAGTTTACAGATTTAACGAAGAGGTTTAATCCATTTTCCATATTCATAAGTTTGTCCTTGAGTTGGTGCAAACTGCCCACATCCACACAACGAATGCAAAAACTCTGACAGTGTCACATATTTATTACCTTTTATGAATCAAAACCCAGCACTAACTTGCATAATTAAAGCCAAACGACCATTTTATACAGTTATGAGCTACTGTGAAAGCGACGTGTTTGATTAGATGTAGCTTCTTTGTCTACGAAGTTTGTTCAGTTTTGAGAAATTCTGAAACATTAAAAGTTAGCTTTTACTTATAATAGTTCATATTTTGATGGTTTATAAAATGGAAATGGTTACAGATGTTTAATATAGTTCCTATTGAGCACCGGTGGAGTCATATGTGGACTTTCATTTAATTATTTGAGTTCTCCAGTCAAAGAACCGCCCACTTCTGTTGGACAGAACCTGAAAACCTCACCAATTCAACTTATTGATTATTGGTAGAATATTATTAGATACAGGGCCACTGGTTGTATTTTTGTATTTTAATCCCAGCTCACAATAAATTAAATATTTAGTTGTAATGTTTTTTTAAATGTCCACACAAGATTTTCAGACTTAAGATTATATTTAATCAGAAATGATGAGACTGTGTTCACTGTTTTCATTCAGACCAGAATTCTACATAAACAAAATGTATAAGCGTAAGTAAACTGTGCAGAATCCAAGCCCCACTCAAAGTACCTGGAAATGACTTTATATTCACTGTTTATTGTTAGTTTTTGGTTTCAGTGCGTTAGCGTTAGCTTGTTTCATGTTTTTTTTTAGTTCAGTTTCTAATATTTAGTGACCTCTACTGGTGATGTTGCAGATTTCATCCTCTCGCGACAGGACGGTGGCCGCTCAGCATTTGCTTTGTCTGTTTTTGTGTTTTAATTTAGGTCCACGCTTACAGTTAAAGACAGAAATGCACTTTAACAGCAGGTGTTAAAAGGAAGTGTTAGTTCATTCAGGGCTGCAGACTCCATCCTGTAAACCAGGGGGGTCAAACTCGTGTTGGTTCAGGGGCCACATCCAGCCCAATATGACCTGAAGTTGGCCAAATCATTAAAATAATAACATAATAATATATAAATGATATCAGTTCCACAATTATATGTATAATTACTGTTTTAGTGTGAAAAAAGTAAAATTGTACTATTAAAATGTTTACATCTACAAACTATCCTTTAAAAACAAGAGAAAAAAGGTGCAATTTTTACAATTTGTCATTATTTGGCCTCAGGTCCTCGTTTTCACATGCACAGATCACAGTGGATCTGCAAATACACAAAATATTTAATAACAGTTAGAATATTGGTACAATTACACTTAATTCTCTTGAGACATTTCTGTTTTTTCACATTTTTTGTCTGTAAATGTAAACATTTTTTGTGTAATTCAACCTATTTTTTCCACACAAAAAGAGAAAACTTTGTGGTTTCCATTATTTATAGGTAATTATGATAGTGTTTTATTGGTCTGACCCACTTTAGATTATTTTAACATCTTCAGTGTCATTTTTGTATTTCACTAATTCATCCCCTGGGTCGCATGTTTGACACCCCTGCTGTAGACCGAAGCAACTGATTTTAAGGCAGTTAAACACTAATGAAAACAGAATTCTGAATGTTAAACAGCTTTTACGCTCCTAAATGTGACACACTGGAGTACATACGTTGTGCGACGGCAGTTTGCACCAACAGAAGAACAGTTCATATCTGACGAGCTGATGCAACTTTTATTATTTGTTTGTAGAAAAGCTGAAACGATCCGCTTTACTCTAAACTGCGGCTGTGTTAAAAGCATTTCAAGCAGCTGGAGTTGAAACACTGACCGCTGAGTTCATTCTGAGGCTGTGAAATACTTCATCACATTCACTGTCACGATGTTTTTCATGTTGTTCATCTGCAGTTTCATATCAGACAGAACTGTAAAACTGGTATATTTTCCTCACGGCTACATTGTGTTGACTGTGGGAGTCGATGAAGAACCTGAAGCTCCTGTTTCTAAACGTAGGATGTAGTTAAAGGGCCGTGTCCTACTTATGTTAATCAGTCCTAGTCAGAGCTGCAGTGAAGGAGCAGTTTTCATCGTCGGTCTGCGTTTCAGACTCTATTTTCTGGTTTCTTGTCCCCTCTGACTGAACCCATTTACACGTACACCAACACTCCGATCATTATCCGATTTCTGGTGTAATCAGATTATTCAGGTGATCATGTAAACAGGATAATCTAATGATGACAAATTGGATTAACATACTAGATTTCTCCCCAAAACTCTGATGTTTTTATGTTTGTAAACATGTTAATCTGATTGTTTGGTTTTTTTTTTCTTTTTTACATTTGCACTTGTGTAAAAAAAAAAAAACAGTATATAAACCAGCAACATGAATCTAGGGAAAAAGGTAAACAAACAATGAAATTAAGGATAACAGCAACATGTGACCTATTTTGTCGTCTTATTAGCTCCTCCCACATTAGGACAACTAAACTTTGGTCAACAAGACAAGACCGGATGTTTTGAAGTGTACGTCTTGTGTCGTAACTTAATATGTGTACTTGGAAAGAAATCAAATTATGAACTGAAACATGTAAACTTGGGTTTTTTTAATTATCGCATTTCTAAAGTTCATCCCATTACGGCAGTTATCGGATTTTTATGGTCATGTAAACGGGCTCAAATGTCTTGTTTGGTCAATAATCCAAATATATTCAAGAATGTTTGTATCTGGCTTTTTTTTTTTTTTTTTTATAACCTTTTTAATCATCCCTCCAGGAATTCACCACAATTACTGACCTTGAAGTACCCACACGAACACCGAGGTCATGAAATGGGCTTGTTCTAAAACCAAGATGCAGACCTTTTTATATTTCATTTTGTTGTGGGTACTGAAAAGTAGAGTACTTTTTTTATTATCTGTAGAACTTAAAAAGCTAAATAAAGTCAGTCACGTGTATTTTTTGGGGCAAATTTCACTTCAAAAAAGGCACTTTTCTTTCAACTTTTCAAAAACTTGCTGCTAATTGGCCGTTTTAAGCTACAGAAATCCTTAAAAAAAAAAAGTTAAAAATGAACATGGGGACTGTTTTCTATGTAGAAAATAACCATTCAGTGAATTGACAGTGAAAACACTCATCAGTTGCAGGTCTAACTGTTCAGGGTGTGGATCTGAGGCCTGGTTAAGATTACGGACGTTCAGTCACATACATTAGTTTCGTTCTAAACCCAGAGGAAACTCCAACTTCTCTTTCCGTCGTGTTCAGTTCAGACCCGTGGAGCTTTTTCCTTTCTGTACAGAGTTTGTTTTCCACAGTTTCACCTTTACTCCCCTCAAACAATGGCCTTTGTGATATTTTGTACTTCTGAAATAAATGTGATGTCTGCTTTCTGAGAGGAAGCGTCTGACTGTCTTTCTTCTTCCCTTTTAAAGAGCACACCTCAGCACAGACACATGAATTGTGCAGCATTTATTATTGTTGTTGTTTGTATGCTTTGGGAAAGTCGGCATAGGCAATGAAAACAATAAATATGGATATTATGCAAAACATTTTCCTAATGAAGCATTTTACACAATGTACATTTTTTTTTTTTTTTAAACCCACACGCCTCAGCTTCAATATTCTATACACGTTTTTCAAACAAATAAACATACCTCCATGCAGAAACCCTGAAAATGGGATGTGGAGTCATGAAAAAAAAAAACAAAAAAAAAAAAACACTAAATGCACTTCTCATGTGGATTGTTGTGTCTTTAAAAACTGCTAATAAACCACCAGGAGAAATGAAAACGCTGAATGTGTTCTGTTTCCGAGTACATAAAATGATGTAAAAAGTGGCCTGTCTGCTGACGTTTCCTTCGTCTGATACGGTGACGACGGTGCATCTGTTTTTGTGTTTTGTTTGTGTGTGAGGCGTTCGAGTGCGATGGTCCGTGTCCGGTTATCTCAGGACTCCCATCGTTTCTCTTTACGGTGTGCGTGCGTGTGGATCCGTCCGTGTCAGTAGTCCGTGTCGGAGCCCTCTGCGTTGTCCACGTTGCGAGACAGCATGTAGTTGTCCATGTCGATGGAGCGGCAGTTGTTGATGGCGTAGCGCAGCCTCTCAGCCATCACGGCCTGGCTGGAGTACGGAGGCAGACGCAGCTGGAAGAAGCAGGTCTGGGAGGTGGGCAGGCTGTCGTACGGCTGCAGGAAGACACAGGACACCCGTTAGTCTGACGGTGGACACAGGTGGACGCTGAACGTGTCCCTGAACTGGTCATGTGTTTGGTGTTTTAGTTACAATCAAGGGAGGCGCACATTCAGTAAAAAAAAAACAGACAACAACGACAACATCAGCTGATTTAAAGCATGTCACTACAAAACCTTGGTGACCCTCTGACGAAGGCGGAAGTTACACGCTGAAACATGTCAGGTGAGAAATACCTACATTTTGTCTGAGATAAATGAAAGGTTAAAAACTAATAGAAAAAAGGAAGACATAATGAACATACTACAAGGGAAAAAAAACGGACCTTATCACAGGGTTCTGACAGGTTTATTCCTGTTTTAAGGCTGGTTAGAACATAATTTAATGCCTATTTCACAGTCATACTAGCAAAAATGAGTGACTGAGTGAATTTAGAAAAATGTATTGATTTACTCCAACACCTTGATTCCCACCGTTCTGAGTCATTTTTCCCCGGGGGCTGCACAGTCTGATAACTGGTTCTTAATTTAAACATAAATCGTCAGTTTGGAACTGAGTCGATTAACCCTTGCACACACCATGCACAGCGGTCACTACAGTGGACGGCTGTTTTAAAGGAGTTTTCTTGTATATTTATGGATTTTATTGTTTTAGTTCCATATCAGCCGACACAGTGGAGGCTTATGCATCATCCCAAACACTAACATTCATACCATTACTGTAATTTTGCTGTTCTACATAAACCTGATCTGCAGTGACATGCTCAAGTGTGAAAAAAAAAGGTAATTTAAAAAAAATATATATATATATTTATCTTTGCATATTATCTCCATGCAGGAACTTTAAAATGTGAGAACACACCAGATTAGCAGCGCTAAAGATATTTTTATTTCATACTTTACACATCGTATATCAATAAATACATGTTTCTTTGCTTGTAATATTAAAGACATTGTTTTGTAAGTGTAAAAAGATTCTTTAAAAATCAATCACGTCACAAGGAATAAAAACATTCCGGAAAAAAAAAAATCTTGATTAATGTTCTCATAATTCATGTATGAAAGTGTTAATGTTCGTTTCTTTGCAGCTGGGACATTTAAAGCCAACACGTTTATGGCAGCAGACACATCAAATGTAAGAGCTTTAAAGATTTTGTTAAGGTATAAAAAGCAGATTTGTAAGCTTAAGCCTTTTTTCAGATCCCCCAGGAACTCAGTTTTATTCTGTGGATTACAGGTAGGGGCAGAACCTATGGGGAGCAGCCCTTACCAGCTGGAAGTGACATGCCCATGTTGATTGTGGGTGGACAGAGTGGAACACACATGTTCACACCACTGTAAGGTTTGTACTTTGTACCATTATCTAAGAGTGACTGATAATGTGTCATCTGGTGTCTGCTGTGACCAGTCCATCACTGCCCGTCGTCAGTACCGGTGCTGGAACAGCCCAAGAAGAAGGAAACATGTTTCTGTCCATGTCTGACTGACGGAGCAGTGACATACTCACATGTAGAAGACAACAGGTTAAATATGACACATGTTGGAACCTCTAGTATTATACATGAGCGTATGAAACATCTAACAATGAAAGTGGTCCCCTGTGAGTACAGAGAAAAGGAGGTAAACTATTCACTATGGAAACAGAATCTGTTCAGTCAAAACACTTAAACCAGACCAGACGGTAAACGGTCAGTCGACAGTAAAATCAACCTAAAGTCACATCTTCACATTTCTTTGCATCGGTTACATTAAAAACCACAGCATATTTACAGCTCTAGTGCAGGGTGGTTTCTCGGTGTTGTTGGGCATACATTCCATATTTTCCTTTCTGTGTAATGTAACTGAAGTGGTCTGAGAGGAAACTAGACATCTGCTCCTCCTTTTGACTGTTTACAGGCTGTTGAAACTCTACCCTGTAATACTGGTTAATCATTGGTGTTTTACAAGAGTTAAATGCGTCATTAACAGCTTTAATTATGGATCGGTCACTGTTTAGATTCTGTCACGTGTTGTTCTCACTGGTTCAACACAGAACCAACAACTATTTTGTGTTTTTCCACAGTGGCATAAAACAACATGTGATCATCCGTCTGTCTTTATATTTAGTCTGTTTTGGACTGAGACGCGAGAGCTGCTATGTACCCTCGGCCACACATGCTGCAGGGTTCTGTCATCAGTTTGTTAATCATTCGTCTGTCCATCCATCCATGTATATGTAAAAACTTTGGCTTTGGCTTGTTACTTGTTATGTAATAAGGTCTGGATTAAAGTCTCGTTATTATTTACAGTTGGAGCATGAAAAATATTTTAGAAACTTAAGAGGAAGAACATTTAGAACCGTAGTCATGGATAAAATAACACAAAAAAGTCAATGTTGAGAGAAATTTAGTTAATTAAAAAACATCTCTGGGGCGTTTTTGAAAGCAATGATAACACATGGTACCAGGTACAATAAACCCCGCCCCTCACAGATATTGTGCCATATTTTAGCATTGATCCAGTTGATGTTATCATGTCTATACATGTGCTGATGTCAGCATATCGACTGCCTCTGTACATATGCCAAGTCTGAAGTAAAATGAAAGTAAACTGATGTTTTATAGAGATTTGAAATTTTGCTCATTATAATGGGAGAAGAAAAAAATCATAAAAAATGTTAACACTGACCTACATTTCCCAAACTATATGAATTCAACCAACAGTTTTGCTGCTAGAGAAACAAAGATACAAACAGAACCAAAAACAATACCTTTTGCCTCCCCTCCAGTGGGTGGAGTAACAATTTAAACAAAACTAAGTAATGCAATGTAATGATATTTATTACAATATAACACTATATTATGACATTTGGCATTATTGTTGTTTATTCCAGACCCCCATTTGAAAAGAAACACCTGAATTCAACGTGTCCCAATACTTTTGTCCATATAGTGCAGGTAGGAGTGCAACATTTATGGAGTTGGGTGGAATTTTCAGAACCATTGTTTGGGATGATTCCACCGTCACCACTGAAATCAAACTAATAACTTTATGATGTCACGGCTGAAGCCCTAATAAAACTAGAATATGAACTCTAAGTGCACTTACCCTGTCCACCTTCATGATCTGAAACCTCTGGGAGATGTCGGCGGTGTTGGCGGGCAGCCGGGAGCGTCCGGACACGAAGCGCATGAAGAGGACTCGCTCCTCGTTGGAGAACTCCTCCAGAGTCTGCCAGAACCACTGCACCAGGGAGTGCTGCTCGTCCACCTCCCGGTAGCGCACCACCTTCTTCAACACGTCGCAGCAGATCTCGGGCATCCCGCACACCATCTGCTCCAGCTGCTTCGCTGTTAGCAGAGACAGCAGCGGAACTGGAACGATCCACGACATGCCTTCACGCACCGCCGCCACCTGAGGAGGAGGACGAGCGGTCAGATCAATGATGTTTTTAACCCATACACACTCACAGATACTTTTGGGAGCTCCCAAATGAATCTTCTCTTTTAAGATACATCGATAGATCTACTTTATTGATCCAAATCTGCGAAACAGCAGAGCAGCAGCAGCATTTGTCACAGAAAAAAATAGAACCAAAGAGTAAACTACAAGTACAAACAGAACTGGGTAAGAAAATCGGGATAGTTTAAAAAGTATGGTGCAAAAAACAAACTGTAAAGTGCAGGTAAAATGTAATTTTCCAGTAGGATGGAGGTGCATAAATAACAGTAAAGTGTATAATAGAAATAAGTTTAAAACTGCGTTTAAACATCAGCCAAAAGCAATCTGAAAATTTAAAAGCATCACATGACTGTAAATGTTAAATGTAATTTTTTTCAGTATAAATCATGTGTTTTCCTATATTTAAGTCACTGATTATGTAGATGTTCAGAAAAGCTCAGAGTAAAGTGAAAGGTTTATTCTATCAAAACAATGCGAACAAGAAAAGTGATTTTTTCCTGTAAAAATCTATCATTAACTGAACATAAACCCAGTGTGTCCAACAACTGTCATTGATCCAATTCTATGGGTTTTATTGGTGAATCAATTTTGTAGAAGATGACGGTGTTTCCATGGTAACTACGGACCCTCTGAACCTACCAATGGGTCATATCTGATGACCATGAAAAGTAGAGAAATCCTGATCCGGTTTAAAGGTCGGTATCGGATGTCGGTATCTGCCATTTTTCTTAAAAGATGTGATTGGATTTAGTCACAAGATCGGATCCACAATCCAGGCCCAGTTCTGGTATGTATGTGTGTGTGTGTGTGTAAACAAACATTGTGCCCCCTCAAATTAAAGTTTCCTAAGGTAGGGAAAAGGAAAATAAGCTGCACAACAGTAGGAGGTTTAGATGAATTAGTTCAGCTTCTGGAGGTTTTACGTTCACTTCATACTCAGTCCGTACTCATTATGAGGTACAAGCACACGTGAAGCATGAGTCTGAGGGTTTTTGTGGAATTATTTGACCTGTGAGTACCCCACTGATCACTGGTCATCACTAATGTACGGCACAGAACACACCCCTATATAATACCTGGACAGACCTGTCCATAGACGAGCTGTGGGCCAAAACCAGTCTGCCAAAGGTTGTAATTTATCCCACAATATGAATTTGGAAAAAATTATACTAAAGTTATTAAGAGTCCAAGGTGTCATACATGTTTTAGTTCAGGTTCCATATTCAACTCAGTGGCGATCTCTTGTAGAACAATGTCACAATAAGCTATAAATAATAAATCCAAATTTAAATCTAAACTTCATGGTAAAACGTCGGTATCAGATCAGTATCGACAAAACTAATAAAAAAAAATCAAAAAATCAAATAGAAAGCAAAAAAATCCAGATTGAGACACCACTAATGAAAAGATGACAAACTGTATTCCACACTAATTATGTACATATCAATAGGATTAGTGGGTCAACAGGTATTAAACAGTTTAGATCAGTAGATGCTTTTGGTTGATGGCGGTTGTTTTTGGGCCTTTATGGGTAAACAATCAGACATTTGACACATTAATACCAATACTTTGATGTTTGCTAATAGAATAAATAAGTACAGACTAACAGCGGAACAAAATGAACCATCTTATTCTGTGAAAATACATTTTGGTGGAATTATTTGTGATGGATCCAAACTTTGACAAATACACCAGTATGTCCAGAGTGCAGTGACAGCCCACCATGTATGCATTTATACCAGTGAATGTTCTGGAACGCACACGTCCACCCTGTTGTCTGCCTTATCTGACTGTACATAAGAGCATATCAAACTGCAGGCAGTATTACACTGAATTCATTGCTGTAAAAGCTGCTGCTTCCGTGTGCCAGAAGGGATCAGGTGAGCTTTGTTACCCCGAAATTTGAGAGCAGTGAAATGAGTGTTGCACTCTCATATCACTTTTGCATCTCCTCTCAGTAACTCTCAGAGGAGCCCCCGTCTCAAAGGTAAAAAGCCTGACTAGAAACAGGATGTGTTTAGGGCCGTCTTACTTGTCGATCGATTTCGTGCAGCCTGTATTCAATAGCTCTGTCCACGTATTCCTTCCTGTTGGAGAACGTCAGAGGGATGCTGTTTCCTCCTGGAATGATTGGCACCATCTTCCCATCAGCACTCTGCCCGACGAACGAATCCAAAGGAATCATCTGAAAAACACACACTCACCGATCAATACCAACCACAATACAAAGTGGAAGCTTGTGTGTGTGGTGCTCGTTCTGTTTTATTAAAATACAGGTAGTCCTCAGGTTACGACGTACCCGACTAACGTTATTTTGACTTTATAACGTCGGAGTCTCGTCCGCTATTACTGTATGACGCTGAAATTTCATCCGCCATTACTGTACATATGTACTGTATACTGTACGAACAGTAAGTACAGTATCTTATTTTTTTACTTTATTTTATTAATATGAAGTATAGTACATGTTTTTGGATAGTTATTAGATTAGATTCAGGGGGTATTTAGGGGTACTAAAGGGTTTATTCCGACTCACACGTAAATTCGGGTTGCGTCGGTAGCGTAGGAACAGAACGGTAGTCCTAAAATTCAACCGTTTGCTCAATATAAACGTGCTGATAGAACAAACACCGCTCTTTCCATAGACCCCCCCCCCCCCGCCTGTGGAATGGGGGGGGGGATCATAGTGAGACATATTCACTATAAACCCAGACGGTTTCAGCTGTGTTTTTTTTTTTTTAAACACTGTTTTCCTTCTCATTTTTTGTTTTTACTGATGTGATTTTCTTTCATTTATTTTCTTTTTACTGTGTTTCTAATGAGTTTTGAATGTAACTGCTTTATGGAGTTCAATCAGGTGCCAAAAAGCTGCTGGAATGATTTAGAAAAGAGCCCAGAACAAAACCAAAACTAACAACTAAACCAAAATTCAAATACTTCAGTGTAAGGCTGCACGAATTTGGTCAAAAATAAAAGCCAGTTTTTTTCCTGTAAAAACTTTACTTATAATTTTGCTTTTTGGGTAAAAGTACAAAAGACAACAGAAGTGTCATTTTCATGTTCAGCCACAATCAACGCACAGCTCCCATTCACAAGACAGATGAAATTTGATTTGACGATTACCCGTTTTTAAACACCGTCCCAATTAAATAATACGATTTCCATTTTCATCGATTACTCATGCAGACCTCATTCAGTGTTAAAGTTCATGTTAACATCCTAAGTCTCTTATTGATGCACATTCTGAGTACCTTATTTAGAAAACCCGTCAAACTTTAAATCCTGTCTTTTTCTGTTATTCCGCCCTGTTTCAACATGAAAACACACAGTAAAATAAAACGACTAAAGAAAAGGAACACAAGCACATGCAGCTTTTATAACACAAACAGATGACAATTCACAGCAGCATGTGGCACTGAAATAATGCCTTGGGGATTAAAGGGTTAAAAACAACCAAACAGATCACAAATCCACAGTACTTCCAGGGTTCCCACTCTCTCCCTGAAATAATTTTCTAGGACATTTTCAGTTTCAGTTTCAGACACTTTTCAGAGTTATCAGGTCATCCATTCCCCCTCATTCTTCAGAAGTGTTCTGTTCTACAGTTGGAACTGCCATTTAACCAGACTGTTTCTATGTTTATTACTCAGACATTTGATGTGCAGTCTACAGTTAATAATAATAATAATACTTTGGATTTGTATAGTGCCTTTCAAAATACCCAAGGTCGCTTAACAGGGTGTGTGTAGATGTGAGTGGGTGCATATGTAGGTGTGTAAAATATATCTATTAACAATAATAACGACAAACGTATGACAGAATAATACAAACACACCCACAGATTACAGCGGAGCATTTCATCAGCCTGATAAACTGGAGTTAAAATGTTCACCTGGACAACTCCCAACTCAACTTTCTCTCCTGAACTTCGTCTAAAAATATTTGTATATTTTCACTAAATCACTGAAAAACTATTTCCTTTCTTTCGTCTCAGTTTAGGCACACAAGGTCACAAGGCAGGGGGGATAACTTAACCGTTTCCAGGACATCTGACCTTCTTCTCATTTTCCATATGTTTTCCATGACTGGAAAATTGGTCAACCATATTCCAGGTTTTCCAGGACACGTGGGATCCCTGATTTCACAATAATGAAGAATATGGCAGCGTTTTGAGGTTGATTCAGGTCAAATAAGCAGTATATTAGACTATGTGAAACACCCTGATATTCTTCAGGCTTTGGGAGTATTCTTTCAACACACAGCCCTTCAATTGCAGTCCGCTCTGTGCACCAACCGACTGACCAACTGTCAGCTAGTCTGAGGTTAAGGTCATAAACTGTGTCAAACTAATGGATTTAGCGAGAAGATCAACAGGTAAAATTCTCCAAGCTAACACTACTGCTAATTTACCATAAACACCGACCACGCCCGTACTTAGCATGCTACCTTACAGCCCACAACACACTGGGTCTTATAATAGAAATATCAGTTAACATAGTTATTAAATATCTGCTGAATAAATCCGTAACTGTCTGTCAATAAACAGTCACCACTTGTTCGTGTCTTGAATTGGGAAATAAACTGTAAAGACACAGATGTTTATTTCTACTGTTGAGATGGATGTTTAAAATCAGTGTTGATGGGGATATTTGCATTTTGGAAACACCCTCGAATGCCTGTTCCTGAAGTCCAGGTGGGGTCAGTTTTACATTGACTCTGAATAGTCCCACCCAAAGGAAAAGGTCCCATTTCTGTTTGGACTTCAGTTGCATCAATTTTTGGGTAAGTGTGAATATGGATCGTTGACTTTTTTCAGAAGATGGTTGAAGAAAAAGGACAATCTGAAAACTGCTTCGATATGAAGAAACGAAATGGATCCATGCAGACCAAACCATTACTCAAAGTTTAGCATGTTTGGGGCATCATTAATTATAGCTATCATTAATCATCGGCTATCAGCTAATTAGTAATCACCATTATGTGGTTTGAATGTTTTTTGTCTTTTTTTTTTTTTAATAATTGAATTTGTTTTTTTGGGTTGTGTTTTTTTGTTTTTTAATCACAAACTGATTTATCGTTGAATTGAGGACAAACAAAACATCTGATGATATCATCTTGGTTTTGGGAGACTGTAATCCATGTTTTTCAGCATTTTCTTAGATCAAACAAGTAACCAGTGAATCAATAAAATAAAAAAATTAAAAAAATGAACTGACAATGAAAGTAATGATTGGTTTTACACCTAATTTTTATGTTCCACTCTTTTCAGTGTGTGGCTCCAGGCTGAGGTGAACATGAAGGACGCTCACACTCAATTTATTTTTTATTTTACAGCCGGTGTGAAATAAAACGAGCCCAGAGGAAACTCCTTCCAACGTGTTCAGCTCCCACCTGTGGAGACCTGCCATACACAGCTATGTCAACAGACTATCACCATGAATAAGGCTTAAACCATTCCACAAAAGTTGAATGTTTTACATTTTCATGAAATTGTATTGTGTTCCAATAACAACTAAAGGTCGATTGATTTATTCACAGATCACTATATATCACAGTGTAAGTGTTTTGACAGCTCGCCTGGCTTGTCTTCTCCTTCTCCTCAAACAGAAAAGTAGAAAAGGCAGACAAGGCGATTCTGTGCTTCTCCCACACTCTGTCCTTTCATGCCAAAGCAGCAGATGCAGCCCCTTCCTCTCCTCCCTCTCCCTGACTGACAGAGCTTGGCCATGGCAATGTTGTGGCTCCAATCCCCCTCGTCTCCCCTCCACAAGGCCGGGATCGGGGCCAAGTCTCCGCCCGGCAGGATATGCTGCATCAACAGCGGCCCTGGCGTTCCTGCGGCCCAGGGCTTTACAGTCTAGGGGTTGTATAAGGTTGTTTGGACAGGCCAGGAGCTCTGGGATATGTGCGCTTTCTGCAGCCTATCTGTGGTTTAGGGTGGGGTTGGAGGGCTGTGTGGTCTGTGTCAGATGGGTGTATGGGTAATAGATGAAGCCACAGACGTGCTGAGGTTTTTATCAGAGCTGGAGAAGAACAGTGTGTGTTAAAAACAAGAGCCCATGGCCCCCCTATAATGTCCACAAGGTTTGGATCTGGAAGCAGCTTTCCAGATGGATTTAAGACTGGACATAATTTGACTTTCAGATTCTCTTAATGTAAGACAGTTTCAACAAAATAAAGATTATTTCAGGCATAAACGTTCAGAACAAAAGACCAGTCCTTAACAAAATGTTCTAAATCTGCATAAAAATATCTATTTTGGGTTCACCCTCCAAGTTCTGCTCCTTGGAGATGGGTTATAGTCACTCTTGCAACAACCAAACGGATACTAGTGAAACACTGGACACCATTGGTGTAAAGCACATCCATCCATAGACTAAAGCAACTGCACCATTCTCATAAAGGAGTGAATTGCTGTCACATAAAAAGTCCAGACAAAAACTCAACTACAGCTGCAGCTGAACGGCTACAATGAGCTTATGACGCAGGTGTGATAAAGTTGACAGTGTAACTATGTCAAGACTAAGCCAGTTGGTGTTGGTAAATGTCACTGAACACCTCTCACTGTTCCACAAATACTGTGTCACTTTGAGAAACACAAAACAAAACAAAACAAAACAAAAAGAAAAAAACAAATTCAACAAGGTCAAGGCCAAAACACAAGGTTTTAAAACAGCACATTACAACCTAATGGGTGACGTCCCAGTGGGTTGGTCCAGTCTTATACTGTCTATTATCCAATCCAAGGCTAGCCAGACCTTTGTTTCTGTGGTAACAAACTGGGACACCTGCAAACCAGTACCACCAAAAAAAAAACTACTTCTTTTGTTATATGATTGAGGAATAAAATATAGCAATGAACTGTACCACTTAACAAACAACAAGTAACTCCTTTTTTTTCATTTTGATGTTAGTCAATGTTACAGAATTCAAAGCGCTAAGTCCAGATTGTGAAGCGTATTAAGACCTCCAGCTGAAGTCTGTGCTGTGTGAACCTTATTTCATTAATGTTTAGCTCCGTCAGCTGTAAACACGTCTAAACTACACCAGTATCATCCCTGTCAGCGGTTGTGGTGTATGACGTCTAGTGGACTTTGTTTTGGTTTCGTCCCAGTTCAATGTGACTGTGGGAATAAAAACAGACTGCTGATGCTGTGAGCTGCTGGTTAGCCATTCAGCAGAACGTGTGATTCTAATGAATCAAATGTTCACATGGTCGAGTAGAGCAAAACACGCCCGCACTGCCAAAACAATGATCAGCCATCCTGGGAGGCTTTGGTCACTAAGACATTAATGTTGACTTTGTAAACGTGTTATTGTGCTGTATGACTGAACTGCAGCTTAAATACAGTGTACAGTGCACTTAAGGTCAGGGCCAAGTAAGGACATGGAGGGGCGTCGGCTCTGTACAATTACTATTTATGGCTGAGCCCTATGGAAAAACATCACAGCGACTGGATGAAAAACTAGGTCATGAACGTCTAAGTGATGAGCTAGTATCTCATTACTTTCAGTTGAATGTATTTAGAATGTATTTCTACAATCTAACACGTGGTTGGTTTTGCTGCCATAAATAAAGTGTCATAATGATTTTAGCCATATTTTATTTAAAAGTTTTCTGGTGACTGACATCAAAGTAGTTAAGACTTTTCTAAAACATTTTTTTTTTCCATAGTTCCATAGTGCCTTTTTTTCTGTATTTATTAATGCATGCATCAGGTTGATGTATTAAAAAGGGAGGGTAATATTTTCCATTCACATCCGTATGAACTACAGCTGCAGCAATTAATGTATTAAGTCAGTCATTTGAAAAAAATAAAAAGTTTTTTCAAGCAAACTGCCAGATTACAGCTTTTCCCATGTGGAATGGTGTCATATCAGGCCAAAGAAATGAAGCAGTTCTGAAGTTTCATGATCAAAACAGAAACTTTGAAGATGTTGTACTGAGCTCTTGTGAATGTTTGAGGGACATTTTTAGTTATTTTACAGATTTATAGAAAACAATTATGTAAGGTGATGATGGAAGTAATCATTAGCTGTAACATAATTTAAAGGGGCCATATTGTGCAAAAAACCTTTTTTTGGGGTAATGTTGCTCCTGTTTGACCCGCTATTTTCTGTGAATTACTACAATGAATTTGTCAGAAGCTCTGGTTGAGCCGTTTAGATTTCACTGCCCATGTGACGGAATATGGGGGGAAATCCAATAAGGGGGTGTGTACTTGCTGTCCAGGGACGGGTTAGGGTCCAACTCCGCCCACAAATGATGTCGTGATTGTCCAACATATTAGTTCGATTTGCCAACCACGCACCATAGCAACTAGCAGCTAAAACTCAAAAGAAGAATTCGTTCGACATTTAGTTTATCCAAGCATGTTTAAAAAGTGTTGTATTGTAGGCTGTACACAGCCAAACAAATCTGTACATGTCATTCCAAACGACGAAAGGAGTAGTCTGTGGCTCAATTTTATTTTTAACGGTAAAGTTCCGTCTACTGTAGGGAAGTATCTTGCAGTGTGCGCAAACCACTTCAATTCAGAAACAGCTCTGGGGATTCTTGGAGATCTGGGTCGGTCCTCTTCCTCTGCGTCTGGGTCTGATTCAGGATCAAACACATACGGTTGTATAACGGTTCTGCGGGCAGCCATAGTGAATTAGGTAGCCTTTGGCTGTGGACTCGAGGGGGCGTGGTCGGACAGAACACTTCGGAGTTCTTTCGAACGTCTCTGACAAAACAGTGTGCTGTAAAAATGACTGGCGCTGACAGGAAAACAGAGCTGGTGAAACTTTTTTGTTTAGATGATTTTGAGCAGGGAACTTCATGAACATGTTTTGTATAGTCCATAGAACAATTCTAACTGGCGTATGGGAAGGTATAATATGGCCCCTTTAATGTAAAAAGACAATTTCTCTAAATTCATGTCTCACCTCGTGGAAGTTGTCCTCAGTGATGCCACTGTCTTCAATGTACAGAATGCTTTTGAGCGTCTGCACGTACAGCAGGTCCACCTCCTCCAGATCCTCCAGCATCAGGGGGATGCAACACAGTTGTTTCCACACCAGGGGGGCCAAGTGGAGGTCCAGGGGCTTCTTGGTGCGAATGGCCACACCCATCAGGATGCCCAGGAACTTGAACTGGAGCATGTGTTCATCCAGGCATGCAGATGGGTTCAGGAGGAACCTAGAAGATAAAAGAAGACCGTGGACAGTGTTGATCAGTGTTATGTTCACACACACACACACACACACACACAATAAATGATACAACCAGTCAAAGAAAGCACACTCACACTGTCCCAGTCCCACAGCAAGAGCCTTAAACGAAGCACATGATCAGTGTGTCCAACTTCAAAAGTCTTAAAATTACTAAATAATTCCAATAATGTGGAGAATAAAGTGTTAAAGTCTGTTTCAGTCTCGGTATTTGAGTGTTGATTTTCAAAGACTGAAAAATCCTGGGACGTTTTGCAATGTGTACTTGATCTATATTTAAAAGACATGTAAAATAATCTGATAATTTTCCCATCAGCACATTGTACATAAACACACCCAGTGCTGTTCTTTTTATATAATGCCACTTCCTCATACAGTAAACAACAGTGTGTTTCACCGATCTCCCCACAATAGAATGCAACCGGATGCATAAGACTGAACACAACAGAATGAATATGAATCATGTTACTAAGGTTAACATAACAGAAAGGATAACGTTATCAACAGGTGACCAAATGAACAAATCTTAATAGTCAATAAACTACAGATTTCATTGAAATTGAGGATGCTGTTGGAATAAAACCTATAGTAAAGAACATAAACCAATAAAGTACATCTGATCAGGTTTTAAGAGATTGTTACACACACTGTGTTGGAGATTATTTCCTGCTCTAATGAGTCTTACAGAGCAAAAAACAGTATTCAGGACGGACTCCGATCATGTCTTGTAGTTTTCCTTACCTGTCTCTGTTGTAGCCGACCTCAGCTGTGGCATTTGGGGAGGGGATGAGCAAATCTACCACCCCCGTCTCCAGCTCCTACAAACACATTAATATGTAAAATTATAGACACCAAAACAGATTTTGTAAACTTCTGACTTTCTTCTAAGGTTGTGAGTGTCCAAACCTGACACATCTCTGTAATTGTATCATCAAAGACGCCCCCTGCGTCGTCGGCCCCTTCCCCCACCAGCTTGACTTTCCAGGCTCTGGAGGGAAGCCGCAGATCTGAGGCATTCAGTTTTACGACCTGACGGGCAATCTGCACAAAGATTGGTTTACACTTCCGTCCCCTGAAATGAGTCCACAAGGAACAAAAGAGGAACAAGTCATTAAACCTTCAGAACACACAAAGGCTAACACCATCAGCTAATAGAAGCCAGCTTTGTAGGGAATAACTTTCTATAAAACACATCTGATCTTGAACAGTGATGCCCTTCTGCCTTTAAAATCACCTTTCTTCCGTGTTACAGTCACAGCTATACCTCTGATGAAGTATTTCTTCTTACGCAGTGTTTATGTTAATAATGTTATTTTACACTTATCCAATTAGTGATATTGAATGTGTATCAGTGTTAACTGATGTAACGCTAAATAAAATATTAATAAGTAGTACCAGGCACAACAAACCCCACCCCTCGCACACATTTCACCCATTATAAGTAAATAGGTAGATTTTTAAAATGCATAAAAAGTTTTAACTTTGACCTAGTGTTCCCAAAATTAAATGAGATCCATTCTGGGTCACTGGCAATCGATAAGATCCATTTGGTATGAATTCAACCAAGAGATTTGCTTCTACAAACATGTGAAATTTCTCCCCTTATAAGTAAGTGGGGGA
>JAPSES010000150.1:26210-43447 GCA_029822895.1 Maxillicosta whitleyi
TATATATACATATACACATATATAGAAAAAACCTTTGACCTACTCTTCCTAAAATGCAATGAGATCTATTCTGGAACACTGGCAATTTACAAACCAAATTTGGTATGAATTCACCAAATAGTTTTGCTGCTAGAGTGTTAAACAAACAAACTGAACCAAAAACAACACCTCTTGCCTCCCCTTCAGGGGGTGGGGTAAATACATTACAATAAGGTGTAAGATGAGTCATGAGAATTTTTTGATATTTTTAGTGGCGTAATGTTACAAATTCTTACAAATACCTGACAAGAATGGGGCATACGCTGGTCATATGAAGCTGACTTTTTTCTGTAGTACAGGTATGAGTAAGAGTTTACAGACACTCCAAACACAATACTGACCGAGTGGAGATCCGTTTGACGGTGATCTGGGGGCCGTAGTTCTTGCCCTGTACCATGGTCTTTCCTATGGAACGCACCATGGGTAACGTGTAAACTCTGGGAGCCAGCAGGGGCCTTAACTGGCCCTGAACGATGCCCCATGTGCCAGCATTGTAGTGGGATGTACAGCTCTGCAAAGAAACAATGGCATTTACAATCATACAGAGTTCTACAGCAAGAAGGATTTAGTCCCTGATGATTAACCTGGCTTAGTCTGATATTTGATTGATGAGAAAGAGCCTTTATTTTATGACCATTCTTATTTACAATCTCTACAGTTCAATATGGAAATTGGTAGATAATGAACCGTATAACCAATTTAACGGTTTCAGTTTGTTGTAAATGTAAACCACAGATGACCAAATTGTGGTTATGAGTCTCCTTGATTACAATAACCTATTATGAGCCCTTAAAAATACACATTGCTCAACCCATCAGCAAAAAAAAATATTGTAAAAAAATTAAACCTAAAAAAATAAATGAAAACTTAAAGTTAGTTTAATTACTTTAATAAGTAAAGCAATAAATATACACAAAAGACGACATCTTCCCATTAGACAGACTTCAATTGGATTTTCATGTATTTATGTTTATTTTGTTCCCAAGACTTAACACTGGCTTTACCTGGAGTCTAATAATTTACATGAATTCAAGTTTAATTGGGTAACACCTTCAGAAACTAAAGACAACCCCTGAGTTTTGGAAAAAAAAGAGGTGGTAAAACACTGTGATGTTTACTGAGGCTTGTATACATGGCTGTTTTAAAGGTTCCATAACTATTTTAGAAACAGATCATTAGCCTCTTAGCATAAAGGCCAAAGTCATACTTTTGGCCAAATTATGATATCTGTGTAGCTTTATTCTCCTAACAAAGCTGCTTCACTTTGTGCAGATATGACAAAAATATAAATGGACTGGTAAATGGACTGCACTTATATAGCGCTATATCTACACTTTGGTACTCAAAGCACTTTACAAAGCCTCACATTCACCCATTCACACACACACTCATATACCAATATGACCAAGGCAATTATGTTATGAGTCTAACGAGCTGCTTCATCCAAATACTGAATGTGTAGTGGTTTTATCATTGATCTGTAACATTAGACATGTGTGAGTGTGTTACCTGGTTGTTGGGGCTGAGGTTAAGCAGTCTCCAGGAGGAGTACATGAGATCGGAGAAGTGGTACAGGAGGCGGAGTCGGGCCCTCACAGCCTCGATGCTCACCTCTTTGAGGCCGTTGTACTGAGGAGGCACGGCTACAGGAAGACCGAGCTGCAGAGGAACAGAGGAACCTGTGGATGAAGAAGAGAGGGAAGAGGAGGAGGCGCAGGGAGACCATGCGGAGAATGAGGGGGGAAGAGGAGAAACACCATTAGAAACAAAAGGTGAGGAGGTAAAGTGAAAGGGAGATGTGAAAAATGTAAGAAAAAAAAGTTTGTTTTTTTTGGTTGAAGCACCGATTATCTCAAAAATGCTGGGTTTCAGTATCAGTGCATAGAGACATACCCAAGATGGACTGAGTAAAACTGAAAACCACCATCTACAGATCTTGCTAGTAGTAAAAAGTCCCTCAAAGATGCTGCTTTCAGAATTCTTGCAGCTCTAAAAAGCAGCAGTAGACTAGGGTTTATTTATTTATTTCCCAATGAGACAAACTCTTCACAGCTGCTGTAAGATCTACATGACTTTCATTATTAAATGGGTGAATGTGCCTCAAACTGTTGTTAATCCAATGATTTCATTTTTTTTTTTACTACTGGTATCATACAAAATGATTCTCACATAAATGAAATTAATAGACAGTTAACACAGAAATATCTAAATGTTATACTTGTAACAATGATTCATAATTACTTGGTTGCAATTATTCCAGCTAACCATGATCATGGGTGTGTAATAACTAGAAAGGTTTCTATTCAGCTGAATATAAGTGAAAACATTTCTTCCACAGCTCTAACATTTATTCTTTTATCTGTAATGTAATATAGTTATGTTCATTGTCTTCTTGTCCGTTTAGAATGAAAATCTGAAACTAAGAATAGAATGGAAAACTTGTCTACTGGTAATGACAAAGAAGTTAAACACACATATTTAGTACATTTACCTGTTCTTTAAAAAAATGGATGTATATAGTATAAAAACAGCATTAAAGGGATATAATGACATTAATATCAGAACAAATGAAACCAGCAAAACAAGAAAATTAAGAAGAAATTGATAGCATAGAAAAAATGTAGTATGACCCAAATACACGAAGTAAAAAAAACAAAACATATCTAGTTATTTTTAAGGACTAAATATCACATTATTGTTTTGAAATCATGGAAACAGCCAAAAGCATATTTTTATAAGTGCTGTATCTAAACAAAATGTTATGTTTGGCAGCTATTTTTCCTTGGAATGAGACCACAGGGAGCTCTTTATCCATGACACATAAAACTCCTGTTGATATAGACCAAACAGATGTAGAGCTTTATCTCACAACAACATGCTGCGCCTTGCTTTTGGAATTTACTACACGTTCCAGCAGCACTGTAGGATATCTGACCCCCCAGGATAAAGTGTCTGCCCATCAGACAGACAGCGCAGGGGGCATTAAGTTGCATGTTGGAGGGGTTTGTGTTGCTCTGACCTGGAGCTCGTGGTGGCACACAAGGAGCCGTCCACGACGCACTGTGGCAGCGTCCGGCGGAAATCTGGTGGATGTTTTTACCCTGCAGCGCCGTCACCAGTGTAGGTTCCCTCACGTGGTTGGTGTGGCCCAGACCCAGCTGCAAAAACACAATTTAGTTTAATTTAACTCACCTTGAGACAATCAGCACCAAAATGTACAGTGAAATAACCTGAAAAGGTAGTGCCTGAATTTGTAGAAAATCTACTCAAAACCAGTACAGGAAGATCATTAATGTAGTCCTGCTTTCTCACATTGTTAATTATGCCATTTTATAATTTTAATACTTCAGACTATAAATACACACACACACACACACACACACACACACACACACAGTATCTGTGGTGAACACATATAACTGCTGTTACTCATTCTCAGCTGTATTAACAAGATAATGTCTACATGTGATAAAATTACATTACACAACACTTTACAGCTACCATGAAAATAATTAACACTTTTAAAACCCTTGGCCAAATATAGAGTAAGATTCTGTTGAAAGTTACTGCCTATAATTTAGATTAGACTGTCTATGTGTCAAACTTATTACATACAAATTTATTGTTTTAAATACTCAGATATTATAACTGCACAAGGTCATTGGACCTTGAAAAAGTAGGTCATGGTGACCTATTTAGCTGCTCCATGTTCTGCCCCATACCAACAAGCAGCCTCTGTAGAAATTTGGTGCAGATATCCCAATGCATTCTTCAAATAATATGATTATGTTGTTGAATGGATAGACAGACAGACAGACGGCAAAACATTTACAATACTCCTCGGCTGAGGGCTAAAAACCTAGCACTAGATTAACTAGCTACCTTTTCAGCTTCCTGGTAAACAATGTAACATTTGTTTCCAGGTTTTCTCTTCATTTTTATTTTGTCCAGTATTTGGTCCTCTATTAATCTGATTAGATTACATTTCATTTTTAAAACTGCTGGCTTTTCAAGATCAATTAAGAAAATAACCAACTTCTCGAAAAGAAAATTATGGGAGTTGTGCATCTTTTTCTATTACTTTGCCATATAGTTTCACTTAATAGAAATCACACATCTTTGCCAAACTTTCATTAGCAGATTAACTAGTTAACAAACAATGGAACACTTTTTGAAGGAATACAGAGCAGCCAACATCCCCATTACTAATCAGGTCCAATTAATTTTTATTTATAGATCAGTTTATTTTTATTCAAATAAACATTTATCTCCATACTGATACGTTTCTTTAATTTCACTTTCCAGCAATAAACTTGGATTTACGAAACAGAGATTGGTTCAGTTCTTGTCAATTTTAGATGAATATTTATCTATTGTAGTTTTGTTAAATAAAACTGAAAATATTTATTTTAATGCACTCAATGTAAGTGAATAACTGAAGTTAAAAAGAGAGTTAATGATAAAGTAATCGGTGAAATGAAAAAATGTCATTATAAAATAAAGTTTGCTGTACAGTATATCCAGGCATACAGTGTTAGGTTTCTGTCTGCTCCAGTCCTTGTCAGTGTTAATATTTAACAAGCATCTATGCCAGTATCCATTTATTTGGGTCAGTTACACAACCATAAGTAGCATGTTGTTAATTTTCTGAGCAGATGACACATGACTCATGGTAACCAACAGTCAGCTCACAGGCTGCCAAGTTTCAGCTCTCTCTCTTTTTCATCTGAAGAAATACTGGACTCCCGCCAGATGATATTAATCCGTACCGGAGTTGATATTGTAACGTGAAATCATCGTATAGCGGACAAAAGAAACCTATGGTAATTAGGTAATGGGTGCAAAACCCCAGGTATATTAAAAATTAGTAACACAAGTATGTATATAATAACAGTATAAGTAATTATTTTAAATAAAAAATATATAAAGGAAAAATGACATTTTATTTGGAGTGACGTGACTTGAGCTGGTAGTGCATGGAGGCGGGGGGGGTGCGGCAGAACGTAACTGTGTTTTATAATAAATTGAACTTATTAAACAGCTTCGTTTCCATAGTTAGAATTTTTTTTACTTCTCCCTTTAACATTACTCGCAATTTTGGGAGCCATGGCTACAAGTCTTTACGTAACGCACACTGGATCTTGAACTGAGCGAGCGATAAATAAAGACAGAGAGAGGCAGCATCTCTCTCGGGCATTGTGGGAGGGATTTCGGCCAATAGCATATCAGCATCTTAGTGATGCCATGACGCCAACAGTCGGACGCACGTCCACACACTGACCACCAAGTTAGATTTTTCGGCCGTGCGAGAGAAATTGTTGTTGATATTGTAAGGCGGGGATGAAAAAACTGCGTATCCCACATCGTAAGGTGAAAAAAAAAAGTCCTAGTACAGTAGTACCCCGGGTTACGATGTCACCGGGGTACTACTGTACTAAGACTTTTGATTTGTTCATAGCAAAGATGTTTTACAGATCAGCCCCAACATGTTGAAATTAAAAAACAAAGACAGGTGCTGAAAGCATTGGATTACTGGTGTTACTGCTGAGCAGACGCAGGCTGAAGGGCATGAATACCATTTAGTGCCAGTCAACAAACACAGTTCACTGAGGGGCTCAGAGGGGCTTCAGCGTATGTCAGCGGGTTACCTGTCCCTCGGAGTTACTGCCCCAGGTGTAAACGTCTCCGGTGGCAGACAGAACCAAAGAGTGTTCAGCTCCCACAGCGACATCCTGGATGTGGACCCCTGACAGAGCTGGCACCTGCTGGGGCCGGTTGTGGTTCCTGGCGCGGCCCTCCGGTAGGCCAATTAAACGATCTGAAATCACAAAGGGAATGAATGAGATGAACAGAAACAGAAAACCAAGAAAGAAAATAAATAAAGAAAATAACTGGACATGACATGAAAGAACGCTCAATAATCTGTTTATAGAATCATATTTACAAAATTCTGAAATATGTCCCTTTCATAACTGATGTCGGAGGGGATCAAACATATAAAACCTCTTACCTTGGCCAAAAGTGAACACTTTGCCATCTTTGGTTAAAGCAACAGAGAACTGGGTTCCACAGGCCACTTTTTTGATGCCAATTCCACAAAGAACGTCCACTTTCTAATAATGCAATATAAATAAAGTATCATAAATAAATCTAGGTTAAGCAAAACACCAATAAATCACATGTTATATAAGATTATATAAGGGTGGAAAACCCTTATATAATCCCTTATACCTGAGGTGAGGACTTGGCTGTGGAGTTTCCAAGGCCTAGTTTTCCATAGTCTCCATCCCCAAAAGCCCAAACCATCATACCATCAGCCGAGACGACTAATGTGTGGTTCAAACCACAAGCCACCTGCAGAGAAAACATTTCAGCATCAGCTCTATCAAAACACATCTTAGGAATAATGTCAAGACAAAAATGCCTCTGTGGCAGTCCTGTCTATGTGACTTCAGTAAGTAGGTACTTAATCATACTCATACTAACTTAAATACTTGCATGTCACATTTTTTACAGTTGCTGTGTGTGTTTTTTTTGTCTTACCTGACCGACTTGATAGCCCTCCAGAGCAGTGACCTTTTCTGGAAGCTTCTTGTTGGAAGTGTTTCCCAGACCAAGTCTACCATAATCACCATTTCCAAAAGTGAAAAGCTTCCCATCAGCTGTTACAACCGCTGAATGTTTGAACCCACATGACATCTACAGGGGAGAGGATTTTTACAAGTTTGTAAAAAACAGTATCAACCATCACAATGACTGTAGAATTTGTGACAAATGGACCAAGTAGGTACAAAACTCTGTCACTCGTCCTTGCACTAATTGGTTCAAGTCCTGAGACAACTATATTCCCAATATATCACTGTGGACATGTGTTCTCCTAACCTGAACAACTTCCTCTCCCTGCAGTGCTTCGATCTGTCTGGGTCGACGCTGGCGGTCGCTGTTTCCATGTCCCAGCTTCCCATAGTCTCCGTCCCCCCAGCTGAACACCTCACCACTCTCCGTCAGAGCCATGGAGTGACCATCACTGCCACACGACGTCACCAGTTGAGTCACAACAAAACCTGAACGAGAGACAAACAACCACGGTCAGCTTTCCAAGTAATCAGTTATCAACAAACTATGGTTAAAGTCATGTACATTAACAAGGTTTATTATATGTTATTTAAACTAAAATCCTGCATTCTTGGATTAAAGAAAGAAAACTGATTTCTTGTGCATGTTAAGGTTTAAAATGTTTCTTTCAGAAGTGCAGTGTTGGAAAAAAAAGCCTGCAGAGGGAAAGTAAAAGTAGAGTGAGTGGACAAACACATTGTAGTTTTGTTTATCATTTTGAACAATAGAGATCTAAATATGACTGTTTACATCGCTGAGAATTTGTGAGATCTGTGAGAGAAACCCACACTCTGCTTCTGTGTGACCACATCTCCTCACACATGGAAAAATACGAAAAACAATACTTTAAGACCAGGACCTACAGATTAAGTTAAGTAAGTCGTGGGTTCAAAATATGTTTGTTTATGGGGAAAACTGAAAAAAAAAAACAAAACAAAAATTTAAATATAGATCTTTTGACAGGACAATCAATACTGTACATGCAATATACTCTGACTGGTCCATCTATCAATCAAGAAAACAATATACAAGCAATATTTTGTTGGATCACCTTCAGCTTTGGTAATTGCTTCACCTTTATTAATGCACTGCGTCTATTTAGTCCATACTTCTATGCAGATACTTCTATGGCATTCAGGCACAAAGGCATCTCTTCATAAGAGTGTATCCTGTCACCCATATTATTCCTAGAAACATAGTTTGATCCACATTCTCTCACACAGAGTGAGCCAAAATGGCATATTTTATAGAGACGAGTCTGTAAACACAACCAATTTCCCATAGTCAGTTTCCGTCTTCCATATTTATCCAAATTTGAAAATTAAATTCCAGACTTCTATATAGGACATTTTCTAGACACAAGTAATGCAGCCATTTAAGCACTGGACATTTAATTGCAATATAATACAGTAAAAATAGCAAATGCTGCAGTGCCACCTTGAAGCGCTGAGATGACAGTAAGGACGTGCAGGTCGTCAGAGTTGCCCTGTCCCAGGCGGCCGTAGCTGCCTTCTCCACAAGCCAACACCGTCCCATTAGGTTGAATGACAAAGGTACAGTTCTGTCCACACACAACCTGCAGGGAGACGCCAACAAAACATGAGGGACACATTTTAAAGGGCAGGAAGAGATGCACCTGATCATTATATCAGTATGTCTAGCAGGTCAAACACACAGTAATCAGTCCAAAAGGGACTTTAACAGAGACAGCAACAGAAAATACATCCAAGTCTTTGCACTATATTAATGTTTTTTAATAAAAAAGATAACATCCACAAGCCATGATTCTCTTGAATAAATGTCTTTGTCTGTACATCTTTGTGTTGAGCAGGATCACAGCTGGTGTACTCAACAAAATACTAAATTCTAAAGAAAAAAGCTTAAGTGTACGCGATTTTTCCTGCTTTATCAGTGATAATAAAATATCCTCATTTATAGTCATTTAACTGCTTAAGCCCTGGGCCATTTGTTTCCAGTCAGAATCATTTCAATCTAATAAAACATTAGATTAGCCCGTAGCTGAATTTAAATTAATTTAAAACCTAGTTCTGAGCAGAAAACAGTAAAAGTCAGACACAATTCATCATCATTGTGTCATAATGCAGACTTTATTCTTGCTCTGCTTTGGCTTGATCTGTGAGTTTTAGCAGTACAGAAATAACACTGTTGGTTCTGCTTAGTCTAAGGTTTACTGTACTGAGTTTGTCTCAGTCTGCTGTTTTAGGAAATGATCCATGACAGATGCTAATCTCAGACTGTTAATGTGTTTTCTATGTTTGCCCATTCAATTGTTTCTTCTATTCTAATGTCCAAAAAACTGGTTTTAATGAGCTTTAAACTAGCGTTCTTCTGGTTGTGTGGATGTATGGGATGTGTATATCGTTACAAGCATCATGAAGCATTACCATAACAACACAGATGAAATGGCTTAAAAGGTTAAAGGTATAAGGCAGAAAATATAACATTCTCGATACATTTCAGACAGGCATAAATCTGTCAAAGTCAAACGACTGAATGTCACTTTCAGAGTCGGGTCAAAGCTGATAAAACATTAAGTCTGCTGATTGATGCCATTTAAAACCTTTCAAGTCATAAATACTTTATGTTTAATCTCGGGTTGTAATTAAATTCAATGTTAAATATAATCACCCAAATACGTATGAAACCATTTTCTAAGAGTTAAGTAGTTCCACGATTGATCAAACCAAAAAGGCCAACATATCCACTCACAACGTTATGACTCACAACTGCTTCCTACAGAAAACAGTTTATTCTGTAGCTACAAAAATTCCCATCACTGAGCAATTTAAGCTGGAGACAAAAATGTGTGTAACATCATTTGACCCTTATAATGTTTGAAAATAACCTTGCAATTTTGCAGATTTTGTCAGTGTCAGAATTTATATCGTCTGCTTATACTTTCTTACACAGACACCAAATGGTGTGACCCACGGTGTCACATGGCCCGTTTTTGTTAATAATGTGAATTTCATCTAACATTCATACTTGTATAAGCGGTCTAGTGCTGTGAAACTGTGAAATAGTGCTGGCTGTGAGAGGAGTGGTCTGGTGACTTTATTAAACATGAGACATTAAGTTCCACTTCTGCCGTGTGTGAGATCCTTGACACTAAACCCAGCCTTTGAACATATTTAAGGCTGTGTCATTAAAACCTCACACCACTACGACTCTAAAGCAACGCTGACTCTTGTCTAAATACAGTGGCAACGTGTTTTTCCAGAAACTGGAAACTGGTATTGCAGTGACCCATCAATGCACCACAGATACTAAATTCATCAGATTTAGTAAATTCATTAGCTTTCCCTGACAGATACCCTGAACTCAGATGAACTCTTCCTTGCACACATGATGTGATTGGATATATTCACAGGCAACAAGCTGCTGTTTTACTAAGCATTGATTACAAACATTAGCATCTGTTTTAATGGTATTTCTGTACCTGTTGTGCCTGGGAAAAGGAAGGTGCAGTGGTTGGCACTAGGATGTTTCTGCCAGCCTCTGCTAACTGGCCATGGCGTCCAGCTCCCCACAAATACACATCGCATTTCCCTCCAAGATGCCAGTCCTACAAAAAGACACCCAAGCACATGATACTTTTTAAATACCTCGTCCGAAGTCTGTTAAAACAATAAATATTGCCTTATATTGTTGAATAATAATACTGTCAAGATATTTCTCACAATGACTCTGTGAAAATCTCAAGTACCTCTGGTCTGGATGTGGCCCAGGACATGATCTGTTCATCCATCCCAGATGCCCATTTACTGTTATCCTGGAAAAATAGGGCACAGGCACTGTTTATTTTGCTTCCCATAGGGGTTTATTATATTGTAAATTACAGTTTTAAATGTACATGCAGCTGCACGTGTTGAGGTCCTGCTGTCTGGCCTCACCATGAGCAGAGCCATCTCATCTTTAGGTACAGGCTCCAGATCTGGAACAGAGAAAGACTCGGGGAAGGTCGCTCCTCGTGCCAGAGCCTCGGCCGCCTTCACCGTGGTGGAAAAACAGTCTAACCAGGCCCACTCGCTGATGCTCCACACAGCTGTGCCAGAGTCTATGGGGCAGTGTCGGAGGTGAGGAGGCACAGGGGGGTGACACAGGAGGTGGTCCAGGTGCAGACCCACTGCCAGGGAGGCCAAACACTGCATGTACGGGCTGTGGACGAGCTGCTCCCCACAGACCACGTGGGGCTGGAGGATTAGAAGGGATATGTCAGGGATAAATGAAAACTCCATCATAAAGTTGAAATACAAAGTTCATTACCCTCAAAATATGACTTAAAACCTCCTCTGGGAGTTATGACATTTATCTTTTAGGTAAACGCCCTTTTTTCTTCTACGTCCTTCTTACTTTTACTACTTTTTTAAAAGCTGATGGAACATTTGACAGTTAACGTGATCCTTCTTAAATTTGTTATTAATAATGAATTGTCTTTTTCTGTTAATTTAATGGCACTATAATATGTGAACCTAATGACAGTTAACAGATTCACCAAATGAAGAAAAAGAGCCATTGATTCCCACTGAACTAAATTAAAAACAAACAGAACATTTCTCTTTGACTTTTCAGTGGCTTTATAACCCAAGAGATTTCCACTGAAATACAATTGAAGGTTAGTTAAGCGCCACAAGATAAACAGTATCAAGCACTAATTTTTCTTTAAATTCTAAAAACACTGGCTACAACTTGAATATCCTTAGAAATTATAAACTTGACAATAATCAAAATAAACTATATACAATTGCCATTTAGATGAATGTTACAAGTTTAACATCTCCAGATGTGGCATTAATTTTCCACTCATGTAACTTTAAATCGCAGCAGGAAAATGAACTGCAATGACACAGCATCATTAAAAGATTGCCAGTCAATCTCAAATAGAAGAAAATAATGTGAAAATTGTGATTAAATTTGACATTTCTGCTATTTCAAACCATTAAACAAAATGAACCAAGTCAGCTCCAATAATTACAATCCCACATGGCAGACAGCATTTTACTGTTTTAGTTTGTTAGTGATTGTTCATTCATCATGTCTTGCTCTTGCCCTCTTCCACTCTTCTGTCAGTATATGGTTACTTTTGACTCCAAAATGTAAACAGGGCAACAGCCAATATGAAAACTTGAGGGTTCAAAATAGCAGTCCACAAACCAGTGAGTGATGTCACAGTGTGTTTTTTTTTTTTTTGGACAACATATGGTTTCTCCCTTTTCTCCCAGTTAGCTGGGGTTAAAACATGAAACGAACTGAGGCCAAAACCCACAGAAAAACCTTGAATTCAATACATGAATAAAAAAAAGTTAAATAAATCTCTCTATGCATGCGGACTACACTTCATGGACATTAAGGTACGGACTAATGCCTCAGGACATCGATGATATTAAAGCCCAACATTTGGACGGTTTAATGATGCTAGGTGTTATTAAGTATCCATTCACCTTCTCATAGGCGTACTGCTCCTGCAGCATGACAGGCAGTCTCTCCAGGAAGGCCCTCATGCAGGGCGCCATATTGAGACCGACTACTCCCTGCTTCTTTAGGGCTGTGCGGCATGTGGCAAGCACATGATTAGATGACATGAATTCTTTGGAGCAGTTCACCACCAGCACATCCTGAACGTGAAACAGACCAAAGAGAAAATACATGTTCATTATATATATGTGTATGAATGCTTAATTATGTTTCTGTTTCTGTTATTTGCATGGATTAATGAGATGTGAGTCATATGAGATCCTGACCATTGACTGGAACACTGATTTGACTGATGTGAAAACAAATATCCCTATGGGACAATAAAGATCTAATCTAATTCTTTTTCAGTGATGAAGCAGGACTTGTGAAAATAATTGAAAACTGGAACATAACTCTTACCTTAGACCTGTTGGAGCAGACGGCCACTCCCACATCTGGGATCCAGACTATGTTCTGGATCGCCCCTGAACCGGCTACTACTGTCTGGAGAACGGAGCCGTCCTGTCAGCGAACACACACAAACAGGACATATGACACAAGTGGAAAGGTATTCAGTGGCACTGTATACAGAAATATGTCTGGCCATAAGCAGCAACCACAGTTTCACAATTTGTTCATCTGATTCACTCATAAATCATGTCATCTGAGTGACATATATCCATAGTGCTGCTGTGCTACTGTGTGGGTGTTGTGTAACTGCATTTTCTCCGTCAATCTGTGAGAGGATATTCTTTACCCGCAGGGACCAGATGTTCATGAGACCTCCTACTCCTCCAGATGCCAGAGCCAGACCATCAGGGCTGAAGGCCAGTGTTTTGACTGGGGTGATGTGGCCCTTCAGCTTGAAAACACAAATCACTCCATCTTCTGACCACTGAGAAGATTGCAACACAACGACCAGGATTAAAGGTAAGTGGTAGTCAGGACTTTGAGCTTCATTCATTGCAATAGAGATCCTTTTTTTTTTTACTTGACTGATGGTTTTTATTACTGATAATAGTTTTAAATCACCAAATCATAGCATTTTCTTTTTACTTGAGATATAGTTTTTATATGGATATTTATTTTATTGTGTATATATAGTGTCTGTTTTATTTATTGCTGCTGCCTCCTGAGTCAGTTGCATCTAAATTAAATTTTTAGATGTAAATCTGAAATGACAAATAAAGTCGGTCTGTGTCTATGACAGAGAGCAGCACTGTCATGGAACAAGCAGGACTTTAACGCTTTGCATTTATACTTTTTTAAAAATTTTTGGATCTCCACACTTACCAGTTCATCAAATATTAAAAAAAAAAAAAAAAGAATTACAAGTAAAAATGCATGTTAATGAAAACATTTTAACATACCACATATTTATGTTTCGCCTCATTCTCCCACCATCCTTCTGAGTCATAAGGACATGATTCTGGGAAGTTGGAGATGTCCTGAGGAACAGTCCAGACTGAAACCAAACCATTCTGGCAGCATCTGAAAAACACATGAAACTCTGTAACTATACAATATAATCCTTATTTTAAATTAGCAAAAAAAAAAAAAAAAAAATGTGTTGGCTTCATTTGCTCAATTTTTTTTTCTTTTGGAAAAAGACTGGAGGGCACATTTCCAAGTGTCACCTAATCTGAATTTTTTTTTTTAAGAAATACTGCACACAATCTAACTGCAAGAATGTACACACTTTTATCTGCCTTTTCAAATGACTTTGTGGTCTTATTGATGGTGATGACCTAAGGAAGCTTGAGCATATTTAACAACATTCAGCTCCTCTACAAAGGTGAATTCAACTGTAGAGCAGCTTGCCACTTATTTTAACCATTTGACAAAGCTCTTTTGTGTTTGTCACAAGCTCAGTTTGGTGCTTTAACAAAGTACCAGTTTAAGTCTGTATCTGTCATTCAAATGTGTTTGACACTGGACAGTTAACAGTACAATTAGAGTCAAAATATGGCTGAAAACACAAAAAATAACAGCCATTTCATCCATATGCATTCATTTGATTGTTCCCAGATAATAAAATAAAGAGAACTAGAATCGATGACTGACCCGTCACTGTTGCTTATTTTCAGTGACACCATTTAACTCCTCTATGGATAAAAAATCAACATGTATTAGCATCCACATTGTTGCGTTTAATTAACTATATTGGAAAATTGATTTTTATTTCTCCTGTAAACAGTTGACCAGAAATATAAAATCTAATATTTTATGTATGTGACAGGCCTCAAAAATGATGACAACACGACTTAGTCTGTGTTTAAATCTAAATTAGATTTCCAAAGTGGTCACAACCATAAAATTGGAGCAGTGTAGTATTATGAAATAACATACATGGCGAGCATGCTGAGTGTCTTGGGCCCACGTCCTGGTAGGCTGCACCAGGCCACACCGTTAACCATGGATGGGTGTCTAAGACTCTGCAGGCAGCGCCAGCCGGAGCCTGAGTCACACTGGGAGTAGGGACTGGCCCACAGCTTCACAGTCTCTTCTTTGGCACAGGTCAGTAAAATTTGACCAGTAGGACTCCACTTCATACTGGTGATTGACTCCTGGGGAAAACAAAATGTGTCTCATCTTATAATCTGTTTTATTTATTAACTGCAGTAAGATTTCTAATCAAGGACCAATAAAATAGAAGACATTTTTCATTTTTGTTGTACTACTTTACCTTATGTGCATCAATAACCACAATAGCTCCTTTTTCTAACGGCTCTTTGGATCCTATCAGCAACTTCCCATCTGCATAGCCAACAGCAAAAGGCTTGTCTTCACTGTACCAGGCTATATGCATCACTGCCACTGGGGGAATGAGAGATTCAACATCACTTATACAGTCTCATGTAGAACTAACCCTTCACTAACCTCTTTCCAAGAAAAGGCCACAACCTAATCTAAATTTTCCAACATAACCACAACCTGTCAAACATTCAGATTAGTGTGAAACAGTAATCAAGTCTTGAAGCTGTTATTTTCAAAGGTTAGAGGTGGGTGTTTTTACTTTTCTGAAATCAAAATCTAATAGGGAATTTGCTTAAACTTAAACTATTGAAGTTACTTATAAGGAGACTTACTGAGAAATTTAGATGTTTATTAGTGACCATGGACACATAAAACATAAAGCCAGGGAATATGCTGCCTGTACTTTAGTTTGAAAACTATTTCATTATTTTATAAAATTGTAATCCTAGGTCAATACACAATAATATTAAATATCTGTAATAATAATTCTGAAATCACAGAAACAAAGAGATTTGTAATATATTGGCATTACAACTATGTTACAGGCTGGCTAATTTTAGATAGTATCTAACTATGAAGTTTTGTTATTGATTATAATTGAGTAGAATGGCAGTGAGTCTAACAACAGTAACTAAGAGGGGTGGGACATAGTTGAAGGCCAGTTGTCAATAATATGTAGAACCCAGACAAAATGAGAGCAGATATGTAAATGAAAGTCAAAGAAGTATAACAATCATTGATTTCTCACTCCAAAAAACAGCAGTGTTTTCATACCATCTTTCCTGTAGCAGTGCTCCAGCTCAGTTCGATACATACTGGATGAATCCAGCACTTCAATGAGGCCTAGGGATCCATCCATTCGTCCCACCAGCAGCATGTCTTTAGGCTCCCCACACCACAAAGACTCTGCCTCCTCCTTAGGCCATGCCAATGCAGACACCCAGTGAGGCTGCACGTCCAAAAGACCCTTACCACCTACGTGAGAAAAATAGACCAGAGGTAAAACAGTCAGACATGTCATTTTATTTCACTTTAAATGTGTTTTATAGACATAAGTGATTTGAGAGCTAAAATGATGGTATATGAAGTCATGAGAAAGTTATGCCCAGCAAATTGAGGAAAAAATAAAAACACCCTTACAGTGCAAGACAAAAACAATGTGCTGAAGCCAAAAGGAATGTGATTATGGAATTCCATTCTTGAGGAGAATGGAAATGGCCAGGGACAGATGGTGCATACTTCAGGGTGTGTGGTGGGATGGCCGGAAACGATGACTGGACCTCATCCAGTCCCGGGTAGATTTATTTTTAATGGAGGTTATAAAATCTTAATATTCTCTCATTCATACACTGAGGGCCTCACACACCAGTACTAAACAATACAATATTTTTTATAGTCCAACAGCTCAAACATACCTCAACATTAACAGATAATAAAAAAGGGTAAAGCCAAGTGAAGCTTGAAATAACTTTACCATTGACTTGCCAGATGTTGACCATTTTCTCCATAGCAGAGGCCAGGTATTTTCCAGTCACACTCCAGGCCAGAGGAGACATGCAAGGATCACTGGGGGATCCTAAACCTGACATTGCCTCATCTGAAGAACCATCACTACCGAGAGGAAAGAGAGGGAAAAAATAAACATTAATGAGATGCACAACATGTGACTGGACAAATCATCTTTTATCTGTATCTGTTGAAAAACATTGAAAATCTGTCTCGGAGTATAGTTTTATGATTACAAAGCATGGAAAGGATAATTAGACATACTATAGTTCCTCAAATAAAAAAGAGTAGTCAATTAAAGGCTGGATAGGAGAGATCTTGGAGAGTAGATGTGCATGTTAGTAAAACATAATACACATTTATATATATATATATATATATATATATATATATAAAGGTCAACAACTACAAATTGGAATTGAGGCTAACACAAGTCATATCTTGAAGTGTGCAAGATTGGGCATGCAGTGGAAAAAAACCCAAAACAAAACAAAACATTTTTCTCCTATCTGATGATGGAGATCATGCTGATCAAACACTAGAAAATAACAGTGGGTAAAAGGTATATATGGGTGGAAGTCCAAGTATCTCAATTCTCCTCAAAAAACACTGAGCAGAATGCAGTAACTTTAACAGGGCAAATGTGGAGCAGAGCAAAGCAAGATGTTTTACTAGTATTATACATATGTTATTGGCATTCACAACCATAGGGCTAGTAATCAGGGTTTCTGCAGGTATCAGCATATCTCATTTAATGCTTTTTCATGACCTTTTTCATGCCACTTTAAACTAATTTAATGCCAATGTCCAAATGCAGATACGTTCACACACAAATTGTAAGCATT
>JAPSES010000150.1:54399-84839 GCA_029822895.1 Maxillicosta whitleyi
AATTTTTGGCCCCATTGACCCCAATGTTAACGAAAATTTCAAAGTGATCCAGAATCCAGGATTTCTTCCGGATCACCTCCAAAAGTTAATCATTTCTTCCTTGTGTCATTGCCAACAAATCCTGAAAATTTCATCAAAATCTGTCCAAAACTTTTTGAGTTATGTTGCTAAAAGTCAGACAGACAGACAGACAAACAAACGCCGGCAAAAACATAACCTCCTTGGCGGAGGTAAAAATACTGGTTATCATGACCATTAGCTGACTTGCAATATGGTCAAGCATTTGTTCTGACCTGAGGAGGCTGAGTGGCATGACTCCTGGAGACTCAGAGGCAGGCACAGTCTCTGTGTCTGTGACAGGCGTGGTAGCAGTGGTGGTGTCCTCTAGTGATGAACTCATGAAGGAGGTGGTGCTGGAGGCTGATGGGCTGGTGGTGACTGGAGTTTGTGCCAACTGCTCACCCTCTGTACCTTCACACTCACCCTCTGGTTCACTTCTCACTCCTAAAAAAATATAAAGCATCAAATTATTGGGCACACAGCAAGAAAAATCAGTGCGTGTCTATTTGTCACTTTCCCCAAATACTAACAGAAAGAAGAAAACTCAAAATAACAACAAAATGCAGCATCTTTGCTTATGTTTTTTTTTTTCTTAAACACAATCCAAATTTAATAATGGAGTACATCTCAAATTAATATCTGACAGAATAATCACGAGTTTTCAGTCAACACTCTGATGCATTTTGGGATGCTCTCCATCACATTACAGTTGACTTTGTTATTCTAGGAGAAAATGTTGCAGTTTGATTTTGTTTGATGCCTCTGTAATAGTCCATGTGCCTCTGTTCCCATGTGAGCCCTGTTCATAGAAGTGGATTTGACAAATGTTCAACCCAGCCTCGAATTCAAAGTTACTAAATCCTTAGATCAAAAACTTAGGGTTTGTTGCAGAGCAGATAAAATATTTGAGTCTACCCAGAATATGTAAACTGAGTAAGGCATGTGCCTGGTGAATCTCTTCTCATAGGATCTAATGGCACTTTTCCACTCCATGGTACCGGCTCTACTCTACTCGACTCTAAACGGCTCTTTTGCTTTTCCATTATGAAAAAGGACCTGGAACCTGGGACCTGATACTATTTTTTTAGTACCGCCTCAGTCGAGGTTCCAAAATGTTAGGACCGACACCAAAACGTGACGTCACGATACTGCAGACACTGATTGGTCAGACAGTTTTCTCTGTGACTGATTTACATAAATCAGACACGGAAGTAGACAGTGAATAGTGAAACATGAATTCGCATGATGACAGAACAAAACTACACCATGGATGGTCACGTAGATTTGGTCTTTGGTGGCGGATGTAGAAATCCAGACGAGAAAATATGCAACGAGCGAGTTTTCAGCAACTCTGAGCAGACGACGCGGAAGTTCCGCGCTGTGTCAGAGTAACGAGTTGAGCTGAGACGAGCTGGTCCCATGTAAGTGGAAAAGAACCACAGGAATAGCGAGTAGAGTAGAACCGTGTAGAGTCGAGTAGAGTAGAGCCAGTACCATGGAGTGGAAATGCAGCATAAGTGATGATGATGATGGGTTACCAAATGACAGAGCTACCATGTGAAGTAATGTATGCACGTTTGTGAAGTTCATGCACATTTGACTAAAAGAGACTCCACATGCATTCCCTGTATTTGTCAACTCATTTGAAAATAATCTACTATTCTCTGATGATGTTTGTTATCAGCTCCTTTTATCTAAATAGAGTCAGTCCGTCTCACCAGGCTTAGTCTTTCCTCCGCAGGGCTCCTCCAGCAGCCCACTGACCACTAACTTGTAGATCATGGCCTGTGCTCTCTCCAGATCTGCCAGGCCCAAGGCACGCTTGATGGGGGAGCGCATCACTGCCCTCTTTACCATATGACGCATGAGAAACTGCAGGGCTGCCCGCATCTCCACCTCCTCCTGGCACACTGGTGAGGTGGCGACTGTGCTTCCACTGGTGCTAGCATTCAGATCAGCATTGTGCCCACTGGCCGCTGTGTCTGGTAACACCTTAATGTTAGAAGAAAGAACAAAATTTGAACACATCTGACCTTACAGGGGCTTGATATATGAGCTGGATTTCACTCACACCATTATTATTTAATTGACCTTTCATTAAGTCACTCCCAAGGCTGACCACTTTAAAACCCTACACTACCAGCCGTACCTGCACAAGAAAACAAAGGAACATACCAAAATGTTATTTTCTGAATAGATAATCTGCGTCATTCTGTCTTTCATACATCTGTCTGAAGGCCTTTATACACCTGATAAATAAATAATATCAAAATGAACCAAAGGTGAAATGCACACCAACTATATCGCGTTAAGTCTATTATTACCAGTGACAAAGCAAGTTTGCAAGTTGTGTCAAATCTGAATATATTCATGTAAGTCTGTTTATCAGATACAAACAAAGCCTCATCACCAGCCTGTCTTTCTAACGTCTTCTGTTCCTGTTACTTTCTCTATGAAACCTGTGAGTTTGACAACAGTTGTCTTTAATGTTTAGAGGGAGATGCCATGTCTTCATATGACTTATAAAATAAAGAACAGACATGTCTGATAAAGTGTGAAGGTGCACAGATATGATCACATCATAAAACAATGGTCACGCTAAAGATACAAAAACAGATTGACTCAAAGAATGAATCTACAGAAATAAGTCCAAAGAAAAGTCAACCAAACATATGTTGCCAATTCTGCACAGCATCTCAACTGTTGGGTCAGAGTTGCATCAACTAACATGGAAATTTCACTTTTTATCAGAGTGAGTAATGTGAACAGTCTCAGGGGTGCACAGGAAATCTGAAATCCAAAATTAAAGGACATTTGGCACACAGTGCTTGCTCTTTATCCAAATAAAAATTCCAGACTTTTTCAAAACTAATATTTTTTCCCCTTGACTTGACCTTGACTTTATGTACTTTTATCTATGCGTGCCTACTATTTTTGGTTGAAACATTCTTAAAACCTATGAAATCTTACAAGATTCTGACCATACACAAAAATTTTACTGTGAGAGAAACTTTTTTCCATACTTAAGACTTTCACACAAAATTCCAGATTTTTCAAGGTCTGGAAAATATTCATTCATTTATTTAAGTTCTGAACCTGCTTTATCCTCATCAGGGTCAGGGGGGCTGCTTGGACCCCAGTTACTAAAGGTGGGGTACACCCTGAACTTGTTGCCAGTTCATCACAGAGCTGTCTGGAAAACACATTTCAAAATTCCATATTTTTTTAAGACATCAAAGACCTGTGCAAGCACCCTGTTGACTTATTTGAGAGTAAAATTACTATCCAAATACAAGAATTACTGTATATTTGGCATCAGCAGAAAGGTGTTAGCAAAGGGCCAAGAAATGTTAATTACTTCACTTACATTTTAAATAAAAAGATAGTCTTAAGGTGGATTTTTTTCTCTTTAAGAATGTGATCATACAACTGATTATAAAAGCTCAAGTATATGGTTAAGACTAGCCAGCTGCAGTACCTTCGGTATGAGAAGCAGCTCAGCGTACTTGCTGCAGCTGAGCAGAGCGCTGAGGGCCTTCATGGCTCCCAGGTAGAGGTACGACAGCTGCACTGCGTGGATCTCAGACTGGGTGGTGGAGGAGGAGGGACACGGCTCATGATTGCGGGAGCCGTGCTCATGGCCCTTCTTCTTGATCCCCTCAGCAGGATTTTGAGATGCTGCACTGAACAGAGGTTCACCCGCAACTACAGAAGAGATCTCATTCTCTGACTTGGAATTGGGCGCTGCATGCGCTTTGACCTCGTCCAGACTGTGGGAAACACGTAGGTCAGATGTGACATTCTGACCAGATGATCCATCCTTTGGTTCATTCCGGTTGTGTCCATCAGTCTCTGCCTTTTCTTCAGCATTGGTGGGCTCATGGCCCGTAGAGGCTGCATTGCGGTGCTTCTTGTCATGGCGTCGTGCGCTGAGTTTTGCAGCGGTGTCCTCGTGGATGCTGGTTAGGTAGGTCAGATCTAACAGTAGTGAAGCAGTCAAGCCACGGAAACGGGCCACGTCAAAGGGCAGCGGCTCGCAGGGTTCCAGGTTGTATAATGGAGTGTCACTAGGCGACCAGAAAGTTGGGAAGCTTTAATCGAAGTGAATGGAGAGTGAAAAGAGACAAGGGAAGGAAACACAAAGTGAGGGAAAGGGCAGGAGAGAAAAGGCACAGCATGCATGATACGGACAAAAAAAAAATAAAAACAGAAGCGTATGCAGGTCTGGTACAAATCATGCGGCTTGAATTACTGGATCATGCAAATGAATGGATTAATGATAATGCAAAAAGGCGAGGTTGTATTAAGATGGTAAAGTAAAAGTAAAGTAAAAAAAAAAAACAAAAACATAAATATGTGCAATGAAAGTGACAGAAAATAATGAAGTGCTAAAAAACTATAAAAGGTTTATAAACAGTATCAGAAGAAGGTGAATACAGGCAGTAAAGACATATTCATGTAACACATTAAACTCTATCCATGCTATTTATTACAGAGGAAATAGATGGCAGAGCTTGCAATTATTTTTTAAGGCCATTTTTAAAAGACCATGTGTTAATTATTTAAAATCGTGAGATAATGTTGTGTTTGTGGATGAATTAATTCAGGAGAATAATCAGGAAAACAAAGTTGTATCATGTTCTCAAAAATTAAATGAAAACCAAAAGCTTGTTCGGTTACATCAAAATAACAAAATGATCACAACCAAACAAGCTGTTTAATTTTCAGGTACTTAAATAATGAACTCATAATGCTTAGGTAACAGCATTTAAAAAGTAACCTGCATGCAATGCCATTATTGGCCAAAGCATATTATAGTAAGTATTAATACGAAAAATCATGCACAGCAGTGCTGTTAGAAAACTAATTTTTGGTAACTATTCAAATAAAAAAAGTTTTAACAGATTTCAGAGAACTATAGCAGTGTTTACCTGAACAGCAGTGACATAATCATTTATGTTACCAGTAAATACCAAATATAATAAGGAATACAAAATGAAAAACATGACTAAAAGTGGCCACACCCAAATGTTTTGCCCCAGTACCTGATGGTGATCTCTGCCTCATCCCACTGCACTTTGGCTGAAGTACTGCCCTCCTTCACCACTCCCAGCAGCGTAGCGTGTCGCCCCGTCTGCTTGTGCACACATCGGCCGCCCACACGAAGACCTGCATCTGCTCCCCCAATCACAGCCAACACAGGCCACACCTCTGTGCACAGCGTCCTCAGGTGGTGCTCCGACAGCTCCCCGAGGCCATGCTGCCGCCCGTGTCGACCCCTCTCCTCCTCTGGTCTCGTGGGTGTTTCTTGAGTGTCCTTCTGAGCGTCGTGCTCTTCACGACTCTGTACCGAACGACTCTTTTTCAGCCTCTGGCCTCCGCTCCCACTAGAAGCACTCGCTGAATCTTTAAAGCAGGGCTTGATCTTGTGAAGCCGCTCAATCATGGTCTTGTTGATTCGGTGGGTCCAGTGGTCAGTGCGATGTAAGATGCGGATCAGTTGTGTGGTTGCCTCAGCCAGGACTGTGGCCATGGGGCTGCAGACTGGGTCACCAGGTAAAAGGTCTCGAGGTGTGCCCCGCATCTGCATATCACAAATCTTAACCTGGAGACACAGTTCAAAGATGAGCACAGTGCAAACTAATGTGTATAGTCACATTTTCCACAGCAGAGAACTGACTTCCAGTGGCTTTATTTGATCAAAAAGCATCACTTCAGGACATTATTATGGAGTTACAGAACAAAGCAGAAGACAGAATAATGATGTCCAGGCCGTATTGAACATTTACGTATGCTTGTACACAAATATTAAATGTAAAAACTGATGCTGCTTTTTCATACATCTGCAAACTAGTTTGGTCATGCTGTTATCAACATAAATTTAGATTTTAGAATTTCCATAGTAAGAAAAATGGAAGGAGAAGATGTGTGAATGGTCTTTAAGTACCAGTGTCACACAAGCTGTAGAACCAGCTAATTAAACATAAAACTATCTTTTATCAAGTACATGTCATGATAAGAGTCAGACATCTGATTTCCTACAAATGAATTAAACACTGTTTAATCGAATAAGTAAGCAGAGACAAAATAAATTCTTGCTGCTCTTTCACAGTGTTCCTTACCTTCTCTCCAGGGTTGCTGCTGTAAAACATTACACAGGGATAAAGCTCTGTGGCATCCACATCCTCAAATGCCAACTTTGGCTCCTGTAAGATAACAAAATAAGACAATATACTAAAAATAAGACGTTTTAATGAACTTTTACTGTTCAAGCCCAATGTTATGTCCCTACTGGCAAATATGATTGATGCCAGTCCCAGAATTATTAGCATTAATAACAAGCATTAACATTTAGATGAAATTATGATAAGTCTGTGGACACAGAAGTGATTTTATGACTACAGAACAACATTGTGTTCTGTTCTGCAAATACTATTATACTAAAAGAAAGTCATTCTGTTATTTTTATATTTCATATTATATTATTTTACTCTGAAAAAGCAGCCACACATAAGGTTAGTTAACAGAATATTAAATGGTCATATTAGACAAAGTGACATTTCTAATGGTAAGTTCACAATTAATATTGTGTTACTGTTCATATCAGGTTGATGATTTACATACACCACTGGTCACACATTATTTTACAATAGTTCAGTATGAAAAAAAAAATTACCTCTGTGCTGGACTATGTTACAAAGTGGCACCTAAATAATAAAAATTATCCATTATGGCTAATATCCTGCTGTTTTGCCATTATTACTTGTCCTGTAAGTTATATGACTTTTACTATTACTATTATATTAGTAATTACATTACTACTGTAATGCCATCCTGCTTGGTCTACCCAATAAGATCACTGACCGACTGCAATTTGTTCAGAACTCTGCTGCCAGGATTCTCGCAGGCACCAGGCCCTGGCACCACATCACCCCCGTTCTCAAACAGCTCCACTGGTTACCCATTAAATCCCACATTATCTATAAAGTCCTCCTCCTCAACCTCCTCAGTCAAATTTTTTGTCCAATTTGGGATACGAGTATATGTGTTAGGTGAGAAATATTACATAGATATCACAATTTGACCAAAAATATGACTGACTATTATGCTCTAACGCTAACAACATGATGGGATTGTTTTGAAATGAAACATAGTGAAAAATATTTAATATAATATAAATGGGTCAAATCAAATGAAAGTGAACATCAACATGAAAACATAAATTTGCACACATCATTTATCAAGTGGACTTTTTTTTTTTTTTAGCAAAAAATCTCTATTTTATGGAGCTGTTATCCTTTTTAAAATACAACTTGTAGAAAAAAAAGTTACAACAGATTTTATGGATTGTACTTTTTACATTATAGCCATAGCTCGAATTTGATGCTAAAATTACATCTAAAATCTTTTAAAATGTATTCAGTCTGTTGATTATTTAGATGATTGTTAAGTTTCAAGTATTAGATTTTCATTATTTTGTGAATATTATTGATATTTATGAGTTTGAACATTTGTGTGCTGCTTAAAATCACAAAAATGCCAAATTTTTATTGTCAAGTTGTAAGTGAAACTTTCAGAAAGTAATGATCTTTTGATACATTTTGGCTGATGCATACAGCGGTAAAGACTCGTGCATGTGTTACTATGGCAACCTGTCCACATGTTACCACAGTTTTGTGTCAACAAAACAGAGACTTTTCAATATATTGCACCAAAATTTATCTTCTGCATAGTTGAATATAATATCTAAAAGCTTTTGTCCTACTTGATATAAATTTCTGTCGAGAACCACATGTTTTGAACCTTTGTGTAAAGCTTAAAACATTGATGTCCATTTCAAGTCCACATGTTACTGAGCAATAATTTAGGAAAAAAGGAAATGCCGCACTCTCTGCTCCATACTTTTATATTTTTATTTAGAAGTGACGTTTCGGCCGTCTGGCCTTCTTCAAACTTTTTTCCTATTTTTGAATAGTACTAGTGACCAGCACCTCTACATAGTTGATTGGTGTGCGATACTTTTGCCTTTTCTGCTGAGCAATAATTTGACATTTTCCACCTAAAAATTTTATCTCCCAAAATTTTCTGCTACATAATGTTAAAGTGCTTATAAATACCTACTCAGATATTTATGGTACATGTATATAAATGACTGCTTACATGACAGAGACTGTTGATCAGACTGAAATACATAAATCAACAAAGCATGTCTGGTCACCTTTAGAGACTTCAATGCACAAATGTCATGTATTTTACTTGTAAATATTCCAAATTTAGTCATATAATGAGAAAAGCCTCAGTCAGTCTCTCACCTCTCCATTCTTGCCGAATGAGATAGTTCTGGCCTCCATGTCCAGGACACAGGTGATGAAGTCTCCCTGTGTAAAGCTGCTGAGTGTCAGGGTTTGTTCTCCGTTGTGATAAAGGTTGCCACTGTACGCCCGATAGAGCCACATGTCTGACGTGGTGCGGTGGTTGAAGTCATGCACTGGCCATCGTGAAACTCCAACGCATGTTCCCTCATTGCCTCGGTTCTCCTTCACAATGTAAAACTACAAGACAAACAACACAGAGAATCTTAATCTCCTGCACTGTTTGTATACCAGTTTCAAAGGTTTCCCAGAGCTTCACCTTCCACTGGTAGCAGCCAGAGGAGATTCCTGTTGAGGCCAGGCCATAGCCTTTTCCCCCACTGCCATGTGTCAACCCCTGGCCATTTTCAACCACACAGCACTGAGCCTTCTCTGGGTCGAAGGACACTTCCTGGATTGGAAGGTTCTCATCCTCCTCCTCTGCCTCTCCCTGTTGGTTAAACACATTGTCAATCACACAAATGAAGGAAAATGTGATTATAACACATATAATATTATAAGTATTCAGTGAATAATAATGAATATATAGCTATAAATATATATAGCGCTTTTCAAAGCACCCAAAGTGCTTTACATGACTGATCCATTATTCATTCACTCTCACATTCTCACTCTGCTGGTGGTCAACTATGTTTGTAGCCACAGCTGCCCTGGGGCAGACTGGTGGAAGTGTGCCAAGTGCAACATGCCAAACAGCCCCTCCATCCACCAAACATTCATACACCGGTATGAGTGACACTGGAGGCAAGGTGGATGTAGTGTCTTGCCCAAGGACACAATGGCACATGACTAGGACAGAGCGGGATTTGAAGTGTCAACCCTTCGGTTATTGGATAATGCACTACCTCCTGAGCCATGGACACCCAACATATAATGGTACTAATGACAGTGGTTAAACACCTGTAATTTGAGTTCTTGAACTTTTTCTTTAATCTGGATCAAGTGCTTGGCTTGAGCAACCGGAGCTTCCCACATGCAGTCAGACAGTAGAGAGAACAGGCGCTCCACGACCTAGAAGAAGACAAATACATTAACTGATGGAGCCTGTTAATAAGGACCTGCACAGAGCTGGCTCAGGACAATGTCACAAAAAACAGTTTCAGCATTTTTTTTTCTGGACTTTTAGACTTTGCAGGAGTAAAATTTCAACAGAACTAAAATCTAAACAAAAACAGACTGAACTTTGGAAAACTAAAAACAGATCATGGTTCCAAGAATTTTTTTCTTTTGGGTTGGTTGGTTTGTTTTGGAACCAATTAGATAAAATTATGGCAGCTATAACCAGAAAAAAAAATGTAACAGTTGTAACAAAGGGGGAGAGGATGACACACTGTTTTTAAGAAAGTCTGACAAATCCAACTTGAAAAAATACATGCAAATGACAAAAGGTCACGCATTTGGGAAAATCAAAGTACTGAGTTATAATAGTTTTCATTAGCTTTAATTTTTAAAGTCTTTAAGTTTGTTTTTTGCTTTCCATGTAGTTCCAGTTTACAAGTACATACACAGTTGGATTCTGAAAAATTGAGTAGTTGGTTTATTTAAATTTTTATAACATTTGGTGTTAGTTTTTGGTTTTCCAGCTGTCATTTGAAAAGCTTCATTCTACAGAAACTGAAAAGGGTACGTTGAAAGAATGTATAATATTTGGTCCACAACGCCATAGTTTATTAAAAGGTTCTATATTATGTAATGTAATTTTATTTTAGTGCAACATAACTATGAACATTAGAATAAAACCAAAATAAAATAAACCTGAACTGAGTTGTTGCAGTTTTATTAGTTTTTGTTTCTCCATTGTGCTAGTATTTATTCAACTAAATACATTTTTCATTTCTAGTTTTAGACTTTTTGTTCACTATAATAAAGCTGGTTGGTCATGCTAGTATAGTATTAAGGTCATGCTATAGGAATATAGTATTATAGTATATAGTATAGTTTTAGAGTATATAGTATAGTATTATAGTATATAGTATAGTATTATAGTATATAGTATAGTATTATAGTATATAGTAAAGGCCATAGCCACAGTAAGATAGTAGGAGCAAAATTAATCTGTTAATATTATATTCAAACAGACAGCCTACAAACCAATCAATGTTCAGTATAGGAAAAAAGAGCCATCAAACGTGATGTATAAGATGTTATAAAACAAAACCATGAACCTGAGTTCAGACTCAGGTGCATAATACCTGTGTCATCTGGTCATCCTCCATGTTTGCTTCACAGGCGGGAAGGACAGCTTCCAAAACATGGAGAGCTAGAAGGCGAGTTCTTAAATTTCCCACCAGAGGGACACCTAAAACACCACAATATGTAAGGCTTCATCTATGTTTGCACTTGACAAAGTAATACACATTTACAGCATTGGAAAAAATGATGAGACCACTCCAAACTTCCAGACATGTGCCATTCATTGAAAATTCCTGAGAGTGATCCAGACAGATGATCGCATGTCAAACAAAGCTCAACTGCTGCATTTATGCAACAGGTATGAAGTGGCATAAACAACTAACAGCAATGTGACAAAATAGTTGAGAGCACAACAAGACATTAACTCTGTGATTTAACATAAGTATTACTCTACCAAATACTGATTTCTGAACTCCTTCTGAGTTCAAATGTAAGAAAATGTTTTAGAACAAATGTGAACGTATTTTCTTTGTATTGTTCAAGGTCTAAAAACACTGCATTTCTTCTTATTTTAACAGTTCTCATGTCCTGCAAAATAACCATATTTTTACCTGGGAAAAATCTTCTAGAATGAATAAAAGCTGTTTTCAGTCAAAACACATAAATGTAAATTGAAACTATAACTTCATCATTTTCCAGAGCTGTATATGGATCATGTTGGTACCTGAGCAGCATTTTTGTGCAGCAATATTGAGCAGTACTTCAGTCCATTTTGGGGAGGCCATCTTGGACTGGATGGCTTTGGAGGACACCACTCTCCGTAGGAAGACCAAGAAGTCCCCAAGATGCAACTCTGCTGTGTGCTGCTTTCGCAGTAAAGCTAACACACACAAAAAAAAAATCAACATTCAAGAAAATTCTCACTGTGGTCTCACAATTTGTGTTCATTTATTCATTTTATGTCTACCTTAAATTCTTACCTCTGAAGTCCTTCTTTTCTGAGTCTGCACCGTCCTCATGTTTCTTGTCTTCTTGGTCTTTCTCAACAGAGAGGAGGCTAACTCCTGCCTGCGACAGCAGGTTCTTTAGCTGACTGCAGAGTAAGTCCAGTAGCGACTGGACAACTTTGGGACTCAGCTTGTCAGCATATGTTCTGTAACACCAAAGGAAAAACACAGCTGCTGATTCAATCTTGTTTGTAGTTGTTTGGGTTTCCAGGGAACAAATACCAGGTCTCATTCTCTAGATATTACCCTCCGTAATGTCTCTTACCCGGTGCTAATGGCTAGAATCTGCAGCAGTCGTGTAGAAGCCACTTTAAGGGCTGTACTGAGCTGGGACACTCCAGGTTTCTGCAGCAGCTGGAGGGGCTGACCCAGCATGGTCTCTGTGCCACAGAGCTGGGACAGCACGTTGAGCAGTCCACTAGAGATGGCCAGGGACACGTCCACCGGCTGGTAGCGAACACTGAGGGCAAATACAGTCACCAGCAGGAGGCGCTGCTGGGCCTCTATGATGGAGAGGAAAACAGTAGATAGAGATCAGACTTTCAACAAAAACATCAGCTCCTTGTATTAAATCATTTTTGTCATTTGTGTCTCAGCTAAACTTAAATACTAAATAAAACATAAAACACACTATAAGCATATGTACATCCTGTATAATCAAAAAATGTAGAAACAGTGTGTACAGTGGAATGCAATGTATGTGCAATATTATGTGCAAATGAATAGCAGCAGAGAAGTAGAAAGTCAGTTTCAATCAGCATATTAAATAAGAATATTTTAATGATCCCATTGTGGGGCAAACATGATATATTCCAATATACAATCAAATCTGGGTTTCTAGAAAAAAAACCAGACATCTTTTTAAAATATTACATTGTTCACTAGATAAGTTAACAGTTACCTATGTGGTGTTTGTTTGCTTGCAGTGCTCTTTCCAACGTGACTGACAGCTGCTGGTAAATCTTATGAACAGCGGTTTGGATTTCCACCTGCAGGCTTCTCTTTGCTGCTTTTATGCCATCCTGTAAAAAAAAAAAAAAAGATGTACAAAGGTTAAAATAGTCAAAAAGGGTTAGTGGTTAGTGTTAGCACATACGATTTGAATTACAGTGTATTGGAAAAGTACAACATGAAGGCCTGTCTCATGATATAAATATAAAGTAGACACAAACTTGGTAGTGATGCAGCTGGACACTCTCTCTCTTCAGCCCCCCGGTACCCACAGTACCAAGACCAAAACAACCAGCCAGGAACTGCAACCTAACGGAGGTGAGCAGGGATGAGGACTGGAATGCACTGCTGGACCGATCTGCATTTCCAGGCTGACTGCCCTTCTCCTCCATGCCAGAGATCAGCACCACGATCTGATGGAGCGCCTCCAACCGCAGCTGGAGATACAACATATGCCAGTTCAGTTCAGTCATTAGAGCGATACCGTGCAAGGCAATTCAGCTGCACACAAAAAAAACCAGACTGGTTTAAGTGGTTTAGCACATCTGTCAAACAGGTCATCGTAAAAGAAAATTTTACATTAAAAAAATAACAAAAACAAAGTGAAATATTATGTGTTTGATTTCTATCAAAGAATATAATGTATTAGCTGAAAATGTTTCCATAATTTGCAATATAATATATTAGTTATAGTTCTACCATAGGTCCATCCCCGGTGTTGTGATAAACTATCAAATATGACAATAATAGTGGGTTTAAGCATAATTGCAGTCTTAAACTCCAAAATCCTTGAAACCAGCTCTCACCTCTGCTCTGCTCTGCTGTTGTTCCATTGCTAGAATGGTTGCCTGTGGGCTAGTGGACATGCTTTCCTCGGGTTCTCTGAAGGCAGGAGCCAGACCCACATCACCACTGATGAAGCTGACCATGTTGTCAATGAGGGCATGAATGCCCAGTGAGCGGCTTAAATCCAGATCTGACTCTTCGTAGGAATAAGCTGAGCTGTAGCTCCGCTGGCGACTGAGTTTGGCCCGGAACCAAGACTCAGCCAGAGAGTCCGGTGAGCTGTGAAGAAGGCCTAAAGAAGGGAGGAGGAAATGGAAAAGAGCCTTTCAGATGCATTCATTCAATATACCTCTCTCTTAATGGATGAGCCATGTTGCTTTTTTAGAACTTAAGAGCTGTGCAGTGCAATGCATTATTCTTCTCCAAGGGTTTGTAAATGACTCAATGCTGATTCTTCATGCTAGCACAAGCCTTCCTCAGCCACTGTAAATTCATCTCTATGTGCATTATTTCCACAATCAACTGAGGTACAAAATGCTGCAGCTGAGAAGTGAAATGATAACAAGGATCTGCATTTTACAGAACAAGAGAACACACTGAAGTTTGCTTCTGATGAGGGCTGCACGATATTGAAAAAACCTACAGTGTGGTATTTCTTTCATTGAACAAAGTGCACTATGGAAAGAGAATCAGTCATTTGATATCTTTGGTGAAGTTGAGATTCCCTTAAATGTCTGTCCAGAATCCCATCATATGTACTCAAGACATTAAGAAGATGTTAAGTGTATTATTTGATAAAATGGATGTTTCACCATAGTGACATATAAGACTGTAGTGAATTTCTGAGCTGCCTTCTCTTACAGACTGTTCAAACAGGAGGATGTTTTGGACCTGCATGTGTTTGTGTAACATGTTTTTAAGTCTCATTGAATGAAACAAGTCCAGATTGTCTCACAGCAGAATCTCTGTCAACTGCTGGCTGTCATCTGACCAGAAGTAAACTTGATTAACTTGCAGACCTCCCTTGTTTACAATACGGAACACTGATGTCAGTCACAAGAAACACTCTTGCGTTTCTAGGAAACCTTGTCTTAGGTTGTGATAACTGCATGGTTTATTAATTATCATTACTATTACTATTATTATTACTATGAGTAGTAGTACTGTACTTAAATAATTTACTATTTGCTTTTTTGATTTCATTAGTTTTTAATAAACCCTGGCTATGCCTGCACTTTGTTATTTTTCTTTAGCTTCTAAAAATAATAAAAATCCTGGGTAGTATTTACAATGGTGAACTTGTCTTGCATATCAGAGGTTTACTCTGCATATTTGTATATAGTCTATATATCACGATAGTTATTTTAACAAAATGTGTAATTTGTATACCTATATCAAGACATTACTTCAGGTGATCATTTAACACTTGACATTAATGGATTGTGGGTGTTACTTAAGGTGGAGGCTGTGTTTGGTCAGATGTCTGGAAAAGAACAAATGTGTTTCAAATGTCACAATTGAATAAATCCGAAAAAAAAAAAATTGTTTCAAAACTAGTAGATGCCATTTTATCCAGCACTCAGCAGACAGCACTAGAAGAACGCATATTGTTTTTGTTTATGCTCCACTACTACACATGTACACATCATGATGACGACGCTGAAACAACATATCGTGCAGCCCCAGTGCTCTTTTATCAAATCTCTTGTTTCCAAATCCAAATAATCACGAGAAACATCATCAAGAAACACAGATTTGAAGCAGAAGAATAAACTGTTATTCATACATTCGACACACCTGTATGTCTTGATTCCTTTGCTTTTTTTATGGACTAGCATACTACACAAACAGAATATGAAGTGTGCGAAATCAAAACAAAGTCCCTGTTAGATGAACAGATGAATGGTAGGCATCACAGTCATGGAGATATGTTCTAACAATAAGAAGAAACATGCCATCGTTTACTTGCTTGGAGCTCCTCTTGTGTTTGGGGCTCAACTGCCCCAAAAGAAGCAAATAAACTATTCATATAGACAGAATCAAAAGACAGAAAGACAAGAGCTTCATATGATAAATGACAACGGCACAACGAGAACATCCACACTCACAACATGAGACTGATTTTATGCAACGTATTGTTACCTCTCTTTTTATGAGAGAATGCCAAATCCAGGTCAACATTTCTTCTACCACTCTGAAAAAGAAAACACAGAAAAATTCATTTTATCTCTTAAATCACACTTCAACTGTTGGCTTTTGAAATCTAGATCATAAATAGAGAACATTCCAATGTAATGACAAAGGTGTTGGTTTTACCAGAGTGTAGCCCTCTTCATCTGACTCAGGCTGGGAGAGGTCAGACTCGCTTCTGGACTTCATCAGTCTGTAACTGGGGCTGCTCTGCACTGAACGACTCTCTGCACTCAGACTCTCACTCCTACATACAAAGCAAGCAGCACAGCAAGGATAGTTTAGACAACAGCGGTTTCATTCAAAAATAAATTAGATGATATTCTATGCTTTATTGAATAAGCTGCTTGTGACCAATTGTAACGGGGTCTCATTCAGCAGCTGCAAGTGTAGAGGCAAAAACTTAACGTAATGAGCACTTTTAATCCCCCTCAATCGAATAGTGTAAGATTGTGTTGAAAATTACTGCCATATAACTTAAATTAGACTGTCTTTGGGTAAAACCTATTACGTACATATTTATATTTAAAGTACTCAATATTACAACTGCATAAAGCCATTTGACCTTGAAAAACTAAGTTACGGTCACTTATTTTCAACAGGCTTCTGTTCCATGCCAAGATGCATCCACAGTATAAATTTGGTGCAAATATCTCAATGCATTCTTCAAATAATGCAATTATGTCATTGAATGGACAGACAGATGGACAGATGACAAAGCGATTATAATACACTTCAGCTGAGGGGTAATAATATCCCCTCAGTGATTTCTGGCTGAGGGGTAAAAACTACTTTGCGCTACCTGCTGTGATACATTTTTACTCTTGCAGTTTGAAACACTGAATCAAGTTTTGAAGTAAGCTAATGCAAAGGAGGCAATGTCACTAAAAATTCATGGAGACTCATATGTAAAAGCATAATGAAAAAAGCACAGTGGTCATAAGATTAAAGAACATTATCAAATGTGTCCAGAAAGGTCATTTTACGCAAATAAATTAGCTGAACTTGTGAAATAAACACTGTGTTATGAAATAATTGGTACTGTGCTAGACTTGGGCCATAGAACCGACCTCTAAAAGGAATACTTGGTGGAATATTTTTTCCACTACTAAGGAGAGAGTTCAGTATATTGTCTCCTCCTTGACAGCAGTGTTAAGATGACCTATAGTCTCACCTCGTCATGAAGCTCAAACATTCCTGTGTTCCTGTAGCAGACTGAGTCTGACCGTCCTCGTGGTTCTGCTTGGTCAGTTCTCCCAGAACAGGACTGACCCCAAGGACCAGCAGGGCACAGCGGTGAATCACAGAGTTACAGGCTGCTGTATACAGGTCTTGACCCTCTGGAAGACCAGTGCTGATCCTCCGCCCTTCCTGAGACAAAATGCTGTCATCTTCTCCTCCTCCTCCTCCTCCTCCTCCACCTCCTGCAGTCCTGGACAAAGATCCAGAGCCCAGCCCGGTGCTGCTGCTAGCCCGCTCTCTTCCTCGACTGCGAGCTACCTCCCGCGCTGAGAGGAAACATTGAAAGATTTCTGTATTGTGCAATATGCACAGTCACACAAAACAAAACACACACAAGATGCAGGGTTAGAGCACAAACAGCAGCTAAATAATACACCCCTGACATGTACTACAATACAAAGTCAAAACCAAAGGCCATGCAAATGAAGCACAAAAACAGGCCATTAAAGAAAAATGAGGGAAAAAAAACACAATACAGTTAAACTACTGAAATGTAACTGTAAAACATGTAAAACATATTATGTTAACTATGACATACTTTGATGTAACAATGTTAGGAGGAGTTTGCTGTTCAAGCTCCCCATCATGTATGACTAATAGATACATCACTGTATGTAGAACAGTATTTTACCAAAAACATTAAATCCCTGGTAGTTTGCAGCATTAATGTAACCAATGCTTGTGACTGAATTTTACTCTGTGATTCTTTACAATCTGTCAGCACTACGGCATCTTAAGAATCAGTTTTCTCATGTTACAGCCACTGAGGAAACAAAGTCATTGAAATTACATGACCATGGATATTTTGTGTCATATGATATTAGACAGTCAAATAAAATTTTATTTCTATAGCAAAAATCATAACAAAAGTTATCTCATGACACTTTACATAAGGAGCTGGTGGAAACCAGACTCTGAAGCCAATTTACAGAAACCAACAGAATCCAACGACTACCAGCAGCAATAAATACTGACAAGACATCTGGGATACTGATTCATGTCTTAAATGTATGGTTGATGCAATAAAAGGTACCCATCTCTAATTGAAACAGATAAATCTGAAGGAACTGAAGACTGTCTTTCACTGAAACGGCCACTGACACACGTACATGACACATGTACAACACATGTACAAGTCCATGCCAATTATACACTTACTCCCTGCTGTCATGACTTCATGTTCCCTGTCCTCCTCCTCATCATCTTGTTCCTGATGACCCTCCTCTCTCTCTCGATCTGCCCTCTCTTCTAGCTCAGCCTCCTCATCGATGGTGCGTGTGAATGAGTGCTCTTGAGGGTCCATGTCCAGAGAATCTTGATTGTCTGAAATCTGATGAGAGAGTGTTTGCAAAAACCTTTCTTTCACAATCATTTCCTTAAAGAAAAGGCATCACTACAGAAAGGAAACACATTCGAAATGTTTAAAAAAAAAAGTAATCTGAAAGATCAATGAACCATATGGCCATTTGTCAATTATTACAAGTTTAATCCATGTCAGGGTTCTAGCTAGCGCAATTTAGCGTATCAGCCCCCGACGCTAAAATTTTGACCCGATACACTAAATTTTCTCCCAATATGATAAATTTCAATACAGCGTATCGGCATTTTGACTGTAATTGTTTTCCCAGATCAAACGCAGGGTCCGACATTAACGGTTGCCTGAAGCACCTCCTCTGAATTATCTGTGTGTCTCGGAGGCTGCATTTTCAGCCTGAGTGAGTGAGTGCTGCCATTGGCTCCCTCTGTGCTGATGTCAGGCCACAGATGTACAGTGACGTTCTTTTACGCTTAAAACAACGGCGGCAGCTCAGCTTCCTAGCTACAACCCTGCATGTTGTACGGTGTATATGTGTTTTTCATATCCTTACCCTCCTCTCTCGTGAAGAGGATCGTGTCTGGATGAAATCCATATTCTTACAGGCCAACAAGCGATTTCGTACTTTGTAAACATTGCGGTAGACCTCTGCTAGTGATTTAGATGGCTGGTATCTGATGGGAAAATACACAGACAACAGACACATTATTTTTTATTTACACTAGTACCAAAGAACAACATGAAACCACTAAATGCATATTAATTATAATTTCACATCGGGCACAGTACCTTCCTTCTCCGCAGGCTTGTCCTAGTAGACCTGTGTGCTTTAGTAAAGCTGCCAAAACAAACCTAGACACTGTGTCCAACAGGGACTCATTACTGAGAGATGCATTGTCCCAGTCTGGAATAGAATACAAAGTAGTGTTAGGACAGTTGAAGTTTTATTTCTAGACTACTTTGAGTAGAATAAAGAGAATTTAATTAATTAAAGCCCATTCAAACTTGAAAATTTTTGCCAACATTGTGAAAAGCATGTTTTGTTTTTCATTACACAAGAGCATTTCCTATGCAACAGTCCTGGGCAGTTAACTGCCTGCATTCCAGGTTTTTTTTTTTTTTTTTGTAGCTTGAAATAATTTGAAGTATGTCAAAATAAAAATGAGGAGGTGTTGATAAAAATGCAAGAAGCATAAAAAAGAAGAGGGTTGAGAATTCAGAGTCATCTATAGGTACTTTGACAGCAAACCCTGGGGGCATTCAAACTTTAATATAACCTTTATCTAATTTCAAAATATATTACAAATTACATAACTGTGAAAACCCAGAAAGTATTGGTGGTAACAATGATTTCACTGAATAAACTCTAATGGATATGGCCATAAAAAATAAAACCCAAGTCAATAAACACCAAGAAAACCATTAAGACCAATTAAGGCAATTGAAATACAGAGCAACAGGTTAAGCTTAAGCACAGCCAGAAATAATATATGATAAAATGAGAAACTAAAATTACCCTTCAGACGTCACTAATTCATTATTTTTCTTGACTTACAGAAATTGATGCTGTGAACTCAAGTCAGTAGACCTCATTTGGTGACTATGAGCTGATTTGTTGTTAAAATGGGTCACCTTGCATTCGAAAACTCTACTTTCTAAAACTAGTAAACACTGATTGGTGATTTGACAAGATGGGGTTCAGGGAGTCAGGACAAGATGCAACAGTTTAGACCAGTGTAGTTTTTCCCTGCTATGTCCTAAAAATGGCTTCATCTCAGTGAGTCTGTTTACATGACAATAAACATCCAATAATTAGGAGTAATTGGGTAACTGTAATAATCAGATCTAATGTGTATACATGGACTTAAGAAATGCAATACTTGAAAAACCCTGGTTTAGATGCTGCATCCATCAGGTTTATTTTGTAGTACATTATGTATGTAGTGATGGTAGACTTAAACTTAGACGTTATTGTCTTCCGCTCAAGTTTGACTATGTAATTTCCAGTTTCTATGATTTTAATTGTGTTTACACATGCATAGACGTAAAACAATTAAATAAATCAGATTAACCTGTATACATGCAGGTTGACATCGGAGTATTGAGGAGAAATCCAGATGTGTTAATCTGATTTCTCATAATCAGATTATTGCTGTTATCTGATAAAAACAGATCAGATGGTCCTGTTTACATGGTCACTTGAATAATCTGATAACTGCAGAAATCAGATAATGATCAGATTATTGGTGTGCATGTAAAAAGGCTCACTGTCTTTGCTCTGAACAGCTCTTTATCTGTGCAGTTTGAAAACAGACCTTTGCTGATGGCATAATCCTGCATGTTGATCCAGAGGCTGTTTGCAGGTTCTTTAGAGGAGCCCAAAGCCAGATCTACCAGCACGCTCAAGTCTGGACGCAATGTGCAATCAAAGGGCTTCTGCTCTTCATTACCAGACAGAGCTGCCTCTAATAATGAGCTGATGCAGGTATCTGAAGGACACATGAGAGAGAGTGAACATTCATCAGCTCCACAGGTTACAGGGCAAACAACAAATGAATAATGGAATTAAAGGACATAAGGAGAAAGTCATTCATCTTAAGAATGCAGCAGAAATATTGGCCAAGAACCATGAGTTCAAGACTGTATGCAAGTACATGAATCAAATTTATTTTAATTATGGAAGGGGATTTTAAATATGCACTGGACCTCAAGATTGATTGAAATGGAAGCAAAGACCTTTCCAGCAGTTACACTAACAAAATTGTTCTTTTTAACTTTATAGATGAGTTAGGTGTTTGTGAAGAAGAACAACTCAGTTTACCTGATGTTCAACTATGCATAAGATGATTTCAAGTATCGATTTCTACTTTTTTTTCTCTGGGACTTCACTATCTAACATAAAAATCACAACTGCAATACTGTCATTAACATTCTCACCTAGCTGGGGTATGTCCATCTCTAAGCCATTGCTGAAGAGGGGGGTTTTGAGCCAGTAGGCAGTATCCTGTTCCTCTAGTGAGGTGGGGGCTCCCTGCAACATCCCTCCGAGGCAACGGCCAACAAGCAGAGCCACAGTCCTCTCCAAGTCCACGAGCCACACCCAGGTCATTGCTGGCTGTGGCAGTGTCATGCCTGAAGCTGGCTCAGCAAAGTCTGACGTACCTGCTGAGTTACACAGAGGTTACAATATATAAAAGAAAACAAGCAGGTCACACATTAATTCTATTGTCTGTAATATAAGGTTTTTCAAAGCTAAGCTATGCATAAGCTCAACTGTACTGAACCGCTATCAGAAGACCTGCAACATGACACAGCAAACCCACATAACTCTTCACCACACAAAATAACATCACCTCCTCATTATACTATAGTTATTGGGCTGGTACTTGACTAAACTCAACATTAGTCACTGAGTAATGACTGATAATTAACAGACATTTTTTTTTAAAAGGTTAACCACTAGGGCTGTGCAATCGCCTCTAAATGTGATATTGTGGATTGTCATTGCTCTAGTTTGCCAATACATGATTAAATCGTGGGGAAAGGGATGCGTTGGCACATGTCTCAATCATGACTAATCAGCATGGTTGCCAGGTCTGCCTTAGCTTGAGTAATTAGGAATGAGGAAAGATAGAACAATTTCACTGTCATATTTGTATGGGGCTTGGGCAAATCAATTTATTGTTTTGTTTTTTTTAATTAATTTATGATCTGCATTAATAATTGGGTCTATATTACCAATTAGGTTGAATTACTGTGCACAAGATTGTCAGCACAGCACAGCTGCATGTTGCACCTGCGCTTCAAGACACTGTAATTAACTTTTAACCTGCTTAGGTGGCAACACCGCAATATAGGAATTTATGAAAGCCCTTGTGAACATTTCAATACATTAAACCAATATTTCTTTGTAGTTAGTGAACAAAGTGAACAATCCCAAAGCATAAGCAAACTGGCTGCATCCGTACGGATCAAATGTGACAGTCTGCACACTGAGACGAGAGGAGACATTGGATTGTAGGTCTGTTTGTTAAGTGGGTCTTCTCTGACAGTCACGTATATCCCACAGAAAAATCTTAATGCACGTAGAGTGCGTTTTTTTTTTTTTTAAATCGCCTTGATATCCAACAAATCGCCTAGCAAACCTCCAATTGCCAATACACAATTTAATTACGGATCGTCCCAATACTATTAACCACTCTACTTAACGAGTGTTAATTTACAGTAGATGTGGATTGAGGATAATGGATAGGTGGATAATGTAGACAAAATTGTTACAGCATAGGTCACTTGAATAAGATAAAGATGTATTTTTAAGTTCTTTGACAGACATATTCAAGAGATAACTTGTACAAACCTGACACAATGAGTCAATGGTTTCTTAAGATTTTGAACTTCCTATGAATGGCTCCTTGTCCCATACTCACCGTGAAGAGGCCACTGCAGCTCCTGGTCCTCCAGAGGGGAGGCTGCAGGCAGCAGTCTGTTGAGACGATCCAGAGGGGGTAAAAGGTCTAGGAGGTGGCTCAGCAGAGGCCGGGCCACTGACACAGGGAGCAGCAGCAAAGAGTTGATGATCTGACACAGCATACTGCCTGCTGCTGACACATAGATCACATCTGGGAACGACAGAGGTATTAACAATGATGGTGTTCTTAACAATGTTACTGAAAAAGCAAATCCTGGGATTAACTAGAAGATGCTTTCAGATTACTTAAAGCAATTTCACTTCAATCTAAGATTCAGAGAAGGTTTGTCATGAACACAGTTAAATAGAGCCAAGAAAATTAAAAGGGGTGGGTCACCTTGCAGCTTCTCTCGAATGCTCCCATTCCAAGAGCTCTCTTTAATCAATGTGGCTGAGCGGGAGAAGATATCTGTGGCATGAGGCAACAAGAGCTGCAGGTGTTTGTGGAGCAGAGCCACGCTGCTGGAGTTCTGTAAAGAAACACAATTTATTATGTTTTCATACACCAACACCAAAACAACATATATAACACAAAAGGAAGTGACTATCATAAAGACTAACAGAACCACAAAATAAAATCACAATATAAAAAAATCCATGGTTAATAACATGCTATTCAATTTGTAAAGACATGCACCACAGCCAAAAAAATTACAAAATTCAAATTTGTACATCAGGGTGAGGGTATTTTAAAAAAAAATTACACTCTTTAAAAAAGCCATGTGAGTTCTGAATTTAGCTCATCAAACTGTATATCATAGATCCTCTTTTAAGTCAATGTGGTACAAAATTCTGAGAAGTCGAAAACTGAGACATTCAATCTCATTAGTGTCACAAGAAGGCAACAGTCACCTCGTCATCATCATCAATCTTATGTAACTACTTTAGAGTATGTTACCGTTGGTAAACAGAGTGGATGTATCTAACAGGCTGTATGTAAACAGCGGCCTGTGTGTACATACCTCAGTGACAGAGTTAATGTGGCAGTATGCTAACAGCTGCTTTTGCAGAGAGCAGAGGAGCTGATGGAGGTGAGCTGGCTGGCTGCTGTCAGAAGCAGACATGCCTTGCTGCAGTTTATCGCTGTTCTTCTCTAGTTCCCCAAATGCTTGATCCTGCAAAAGACATACAAATCAGATATAAACAAAAGTAGCTTATTGTATAATCCTTACTTCACCTTGTGTCTGTTGACTCAATTCACAAACCCCAGTTTTAAATTTGTAGCATTCTTTAATACAAGCAAAGGGAAAGGGGCATTCCGATGTGTTTTCATAATAAATGATATTTAGCAAACCTACATATGGACATATTGGCAAATAAATAAACAAATTAATAAATAAAATAATGAATAAATTATATATTAAAAAAAATAATAATAATAAAAATAATCAAGGAACCAGTGAAAGAGGTAATAATCTATTAATAGATTAAAATCTGTGAAAGGTATACCAAAATATTTTTCCAAATTTGGAGGAAATAACTCTAATATTTTCTGTGATAACTGTTATTCATTTGGAGAGTCTAGAGAACTAAAATCCTCTGAGACTAAAAGAGTAAATTTAGAAAAACTACATTCATTCATTCATGAAAACCAAAACACTACACTGAGTGGTGTTTTGACTTGATAGGTTTATACATGAACAACAATGCAAAACAGAAGATGAATTCTTCTTCAAGTTTAATAAGTGAAAAAGTAAGAGGAGCTTACCAATACCCCTGCCCTGCCACACAACACTTTGCCCCTCCTGCTCACTGATACCCTGCCCAGTCACAGAATAATTTAGAATTTTAAATGAAAGATAATTATAAACTAGATGAAACTAAATAACTGCCAGGTCATCATTGTAAATGAGAAGCTGTTCTCAATTGATTTTAGCTGGTAAAATTTCATTAAAACTGTCCTTGTAGGGTAGTCCAGTAAAACAAAGACAAAAATTATTAATTATAATTATTATTAAATTATGAGTCTTAACTTTAAATTTGATTCCACTTTGCCAAATCGGAGGAGGAGTCTTTGAGAAACAGGTTGGAAAAAAGTCTCAGATGGATGGACAAAATTCCTGGTATTATACTTACTATTTCTATAACCATAAGTGTTTGTATATAAAATCTCTATAATATAAAGCTTTCCCATAAAGCCTTCTGTAGAATTGCTTCATACATTCATTTAGACAGTATTTCATACCAGTTTTTGCAGTTTTAGTTACATTATGTGCTTGAACCCCAATCTGATTTTTTCCTTTTGTAATGATTTCAGCATGGGGAAGTTAATTTAATGAAATGATAAATATATATATATATATATATATATAGTAGTCTAATCATTAATCAGGCCCGTATACCAGTGTGTGTGTGTGTGTGTGTGTGCGTGCAAGGGTGTGTGTGCGAGGGTGCGTGCGTGTGAGTTACAATCAATAAAATGGAGCCTTAGGAGAATGTGACACAGGAACAAGCTACTGCTGTGCCAGGAAAAAGGCAGCAGGTGATAACAACAGAGGATTATACATGAGTCATGCTCTGCCTCAGAGCACTTGAACACTGAAGAGTGAGGGGAATGGAAACACTCCATGTTGATTTTCACTGATGGCTTGTGTCCTGAGTCATGTCTGCTTTTTGTCAGTTTGAAAACAGACCACACTGATAAAGCAAATGCCTTATTTATTGAATAATACAGAAAGAGAATTCAATAAAAGCAAACTGTGCTTCCTAACAGAACTGTACCAGAAAAGCACTTCTCAAATACTGGGAATAAAACTATCTGTTGTACAGAATTGTGAATATGAAAAACAATCTACTTACTAATCCAATAAAGTTCATGGTGTCTATATTCTCACAGTTCATTCAGTTTTCTTTTTTGTCAGACACGTAATTAGTTTTTCATACCTGACATGTTTTGGTGGTAATAGACCTCTGATGACGATGGAAGTTAACCGCTGAAACATGTCAGGTATGAAAAACTGACTACGTGTCTGACAAAAAAGAAAACTAAATGAACTGAAATCTACTTACTGTGTAAAAGCCCAGGTTCCTGAGCAGTGTCTTCATGAGGATCTCAGCCAGGTGAGTGTCAGGATGGCTGGCTGGGCTACTGTAGTTGGGGTCTGGGGAAGCTGTAAATCCTGGACCAGAAGAAAGAACCTCAGGTCCATCAGCAGGAGAGCTGTATCCAAGAAGTGAGGCCACATGGGTGTGGTCCTGTAGACTGGTCAGGATAATGTCTAGCTGCATCCTCTGTGGATCAGACACATACTGATAGTTAACACAACTCTTTTACAATAAGAAAGTCAAACTACTTGTTGGTATTTTACAAACTCTTTTTTTCAATGTTAGATTATGGTGATGTTTTGTATATGAATGCCTCAGCCAAATGTTTAGTTGTTAAATATCATTTACCATGGTGCACTACACTTTTTAGTGGTTGTAATTGCCTCACTCACTGTGAACTATATGCTAAAGCTGAGTGGCCATCTTTGAATTCACAAAGGTTGACCCATTGGTTAACCTTAACCTACAAAGCTCTTGTACCATCATACCTATCCTCCTTTTTCCAAAGATCAACCAGTCAATATTCTTGCCCGTTTTGTGATCTATATTATTTGAATGTACCCAAAGTTTGAACTGAATTGGGGAAGTGAGCTTTTAGCTTTGCCGCCCCCTGTGCCTGGAACACACTTCCAAGTGGAGCTCATGCTGATACCACTCAAGTCATTTCAAGCTTTTCACTCTGTCTAAGTCAAGAGACTGAAAGTCAATTGGACAATGCCTATGTTTCTAAATTGCTGTGAGTTCAACAAAATACTTGCACTTCATCAAATGCACTTTAAAAAATTGTCTAATTTTTCTATTATTATACTATTATTACTGTTTGTTTTAATTTATTGTTACTACCTGTCTGTAAAAGCACTTTTCTTTCATGCATTGTGCTGCTGACCTCTTGACCAGGTCACTCTTGTAAAAGAGATCTCGATCTCAATGGGATTCTATCTGGTTAAATAAAGGTCTAACTAAAAAAAACTACTGCAAAGCAGTAGTAAATACCAGCACTAAACTGAAATGTACAACTTATCTGTGATGAAACACATCATGGAGTCAATATTTATAATAACTCTACCTCATGAAATATAAAAAAATAACAATGTAGAGTAACCCAGCCCTTGCCCATAGGTAGCCAAGATAGATCCAACACCCCTGCGACCCTCTTGAGGATAAAGTGGTTCAGAAGATAACTGACTGACAATGCAGATTAAATACGAGCTATTCAGAGCTGCAAACCTGACCTCATTCAAAGTGATGTTTTATGTTGTTTGTGCTCTGACCAGACAATACAAGCTCAACAACAGTCACAAGATACCCATTCCGAGTTCACTAATAAAAGAATTTAGGTCAGTATGAAGACAGTCATTAAATCTGTCAGTATCATCTAAAAGTAATCATCATCCGGTTTCCGTTTTATAAAAAGCACTTCAGGCAACGGATAAAAATGACAAGTTTTTTTTTGTTTTTTTACATCAGTACATTTCTATTTTGTTCCAGAAGCTGCTTAAATGAGGCAATTGGTATTAGACTAATATTCAAATACAACTTTGGTGATCAACAAAGAGGGACAACATTTTACAGGGTGTCCACGCCAAAAAAAGCCTCCTCTGCTCTCATGCATTTACCACTCTCTGATGTACAGCATCAACTTAAATGTTTACAGTAAATTTATTCTATGGTGTTGTCAACAATTTCTCCTTCTACATCATAATTTGCGAGGTTTGTGCATGTAGTTTGTGTTGGAGCTTGTGTCATTCTAGGATCATTTGGTAATTTAACCAACTCTTTACTAAGCAATCATATTAGCTAGTGATACACACTGTTACCATTATAGTGGAACACAACAGCATCATCTAGTCTAGAATTTTCAAACTAACAGGAAATAAAAAAAATTAAATTAAAAATTCCTCTTTAAAACATTCCCAAATACTAAGAAAATGTATTTCAACATCTGCATCTACAATTGTTGAAATGTTCAACAGCCATTTTAATCCAGGCTGCCAAACAGGCTTTCAAAACACACTATGACTATGGTCCAGGTTCCTACAATTTTCTACAAGTTAAATTTAAGACTTTTTAAGGCTATTTAGGATAGAAATTAATGCCCATTTCATGGCCATACTGATAAAAATTTGTGACACCTAGAATTTACAAAAATATATTTCTTAACTCCAATGCCTTGATTTCCATCATTTTCAGTCATTTCTCAACAGGGGCTGTAAAATGACTGATAATTGGTTCGCAGTTTCAGTATAAATTGTCGGGTTGGAAAAGGTGGGACTGAGTAGAATAACATTACTTTCTTTGTAGCTTGGACATTTCGCAGACATTTTTAAACACAATACAGTGAACACATTTATGGCAACATGACTTAAGACCAACCATATAAAATGTAACTTTTAAAGATTTTTAAAGGTTTTAAATGCATATTTGTAAATTTCAGACTTTTTAAGATTCCGCAGAAAAACCTATATGGTATGGACTAAAAGAACATGACTTCCTGTGTTTGAAATGTATGGTTACAAATAGGACCGTGGTAAAGAAAAGTGCATATATTTATTAAAAAAAAAAAATCTTTTCACAATTTCAAAATTAGTTACCTGTCCCTTCTTTGAAAATTTGATTTACAAAACAAGAAAATGTTTATTATATAAATGTGCATGTTTGTTTCTGACTGTTGAATAATTTCAGCATCTCCAGACCTGTGGTAAAATTGGTTTAAAAAAAACAAACAAAAAAAAAAACAACTCCCATAAAAGGAAATCATGATACATTTGTCTGTTTCTTACTTTCAACAACAAATGCACAAACTATAATTTATTTATGATGGGTTGCTTTAGGACCGGTATATTTAATTGCAATGTGAAATGCGAGAGAGATATGCGTGAGGCACTCGAGAATACCTGTCCTTTGGAGAGACTCTCCCATCTGTCAGGACCCTGTGGCAGCAGAGAGTGAAGCAGCTCCATCCTCTCTCTCAGTGGAGGCAGCAGCATGGTGGCTCCCACAGACAGAGTCTCAATCACAGCCTGAAGGGACAAACATACACCCACATATTGTCAGTGCTTAATGTACTGTGACAGTAGTCTAACAACTCATTACTCTAACAATAACAAAAAACATTATTATTATTATTATTCATTCATCTTCTGAACCCGTTTTATCTTCACTAGGGTCACAGGGGTCACTTGGAGCCTATCCCAGATACTTATGGCCGAAGGCAGGGTACAGCCTGGACATGTCACCAGTTCATCACAGGGCTGAACATATAGAGACAAAAAATCACTTTCACACTAACACCTATGGGAAATTTAGATTAACTGATTAACCTATCAGCGCATGTCTTTGGATGGTGGTAGGAAGCCGGAGTACCCAGAGAGAACCCATACAGGCACGGGAGAACATGTAAACTCCATACAGAAAGGTCCCACCACTGGTGTTGGTATTATTATTATTATTAGTAGTAGTAGTACTTCCCAACATGGGGGCTCACTGCGCTGCCGCTATGCTGGCGAGAACCCTGTCATTAAATAACACCGTAGCGGCCGAAATCACAGCATGGGGGTAAAAATCACAGCATGGAGGGCCGCTACGCTCAAATTCGCAGGTGAGATTAGAATCATGGTGAAATACGAATCATGTGCCGAGTTGCCAATGCCCTGATGAGCTCCTCGCTAAAACACCCTCACTGTGGGGCCACACAGCACTACCAGGCCACTAACTAAGTGGTGAAAATGAGAGGGGGACAAAAACAATGCACTAATGCACTTTGAGTCTTATCTTACTTATTTATTACTTATCTATTTATTTATTCGATCATTTTACTTGGAACTTTTTATTGGGAATGGGTTTTTAAGTATATCTATTGTCCCTTGTATTGTATTTTATCTTATGCTCTTTTAGTGAACATGTCTACTCATGTCCTGTCTGTCCTGTACTGTGTCCTGTCATTAATGTTTGTGTGATGCCCTCTCTCTCTCCTGACACTGCACAACAAATCTACCTACGGGTACTAATAAAAGTTAACTGAACTGAACTGAGAACCATGGAATCCATTATTCATTCACTCCTGTCACACACTGTTGGCACTGAGCTACCAGTGTATAACAGTGGTCAACCACCAATCTTTCCTTTGCGTTTATACACCAGTGTGAGTGACACTTGTCTACTACCCAAACTAAAGTGCATGTATATTTAAAAAAAAAAAAAAAAAAAAAAAAAAGGGGACTGAACTTCATTTTTCTCTCTTCTTTCAATATCAGTAGTTATTGATTCATTGTTATTGATTCAATGATCAGCTTTGTTGTTCATACCTCTTGAATCTCATCTGGTACAGAGGAGTCCATCAATCTGAAGAGCAGGTTCCTGAGGGGCCTGGCCTGCCGACCCAGTATACTGGTGGCAACGCCTCCCGCTAAAGCCAGAGCCAGATGATTGGACAAAAGTCGAAGGCACAACTTGAGGAAGTTATGATGTTCTCTGTAAATGCATTTTTTTAAAAAAAAACAGTCCTTGAGCTTTAATATAATTTTATGTGTAAAGAAAAAAAAACATACAGAATGCAGAATGGTGTATTCTCTTATTTCTTCATTTATGGTAAGATATATGACTGCCACTAACATTAATATTAGTAGTTAGGGTCATGGTTATTACCTGGATGAGGGGAACGGAAGAGGTGGAACTTCACTATTGATGCCATCACAGTAACGCTCAAGGAAGGAGCGCAAATGGGAGAAGGTGCTTTCTTCTAAGTCAACGCAGTAGGGTCGATGCCAAGCCACCACTTGCCTAAAGTAAAGAAGTTATAAAATTTTAATAACATCTTAGTAGAACATTTGCTAAAGAAGACCTCTGTAGAGTGCTGTGAACCAACCATTAGA